>JARFJB010002331.1:417500-598307 GCA_036346205.1 Vesta saturnalis | reverse complement strand
CCTTTTGAGTATGATTAGTCCAATTTTGAAATTCCCTTTCACGTAAAATTGATCTAATAGATTTTGTTTGTTTCTTAGATTTCTCTATAATATTTATATCTTTGTTATCTATATTTAATTTTAATAGACATGACATTTTATTTTCCGCAAAATTTTACTATGTCGTAATATACTTTAGACGTTTTAAATTATATTCCTGCAATTAAATTAGCTTTAGGACTTATTTGGTACCGTATAAGAAATTTTATGTACCAAAATTATATAAAATAGAATTATCTTAAATTTAAAACATTAGTGGTATTAAATACTGAATTCAATGAAGTAAGGTTAAAGAATACAAATTTCAAAAAGATGTCTGCATATTTTGCTATACAGTGGCCCGTTAGTCATACATTGATAAAATGTGAATGAATACACTTCAATTTTCTTTAGGATTTTTTGCCGATAAATGATGCGTCACGTCAAAAAAATGCATTGAACACAACTAATATATAACTTTAAATTTCATTAGGTCCTATTCTATATGCTGTTTCATAAATATTTCACAGCAACCCAAAATGCGCCTAGCGAACTCCCCTCCTTACTGTTAGGTTACTTCCAAAATGTAATTAGCTCAAAGAGAAACGAATATAAGCTGGAATACAAAATTTGAAGCATACACGTGTTATCGTTTTGGAAGTTATCGTAGACACTAGCATGCACCCAGACACACGCTCACGCGAACACGAACGCACGCACACGCATACACACACGTGCGCACACAAACACACACGCACACACGCACATACGCACGCAATCACGCGCACACCAACTTATAAACGGTCCTAACTACGACCAATAATGTGCCACTTAAAGTTCCAACTACCACAGTAACACTCCAGGCGAACCAACAGCATTTCACCTACTTAATGGGAACGAACACGCGTTTCATAAACTTACAAATATTTCAAACTGAAAGAAACAGCGTTCCACCAACGCAACGGGAACCAACTAGCGCTCGACCAACTAAACTGCGATCAGTACCCATTTCACCAACTGCACTAACATTTGAAGTAAGCCACCCGCTGTTCCGCCACTATTCTGGGACTAATCGCGTTCCACCAACTTGATGATCACCTACCTCACACAAACAACTTAACTAGAAGTTAATTACTGTAGTCTCAACCAACAATTGAATAGAACCACCACCATTACGCAATAAAAGTGACTAATGAGGAAGCTACAGAAAAAACTAACAATCAAACAAAAGCAAAAACTTACAACTCACAACAAAAGATGGAAATAGCGTAAATCATCTTGCAAAGTCCATAAATGTTGCAAACAATATTTATTAATAAGTAAAAGTGCCCATAACTGCTGTTAAAAAAATACTCACAGTGGGGCGGAGCAATCAAATGCATGAATTAAATATGCAAAATGTTCCCCATGGAATTCTTTATTATAATTGTTAGCATGTAAAGTTATAGTACGGGCCGAGCAATCAAATGTTTACATTAAATACGCAACACTTTACCCATGGATTTTTTTATTATATCTGTTATAATTTGAAGTTATATTAAAGTTAAAACAACCTGTTTTATATTGTCATCATCAGGCTACTAAAGTTAAATAAAAATAAAACTTATGGACGTGAATACTTACATTAAAATAATTCAATTGTAAAGCCATACAAAATTTATACTAAAACAAAAAAAATTACATGATTAACAAATATAACTAATGTAATAAATCTTGAAAGGGAGGTTTTAAGACAAATTAAATAAAAGGAGAACAAGCCTTCAAGGCTACCACGGAACAAGAACTTTAAGCTGAGGGCCCAAAGATTAATGGCCGGTAACGACTGCTGAGCTCTTATAGAGATTGAGAGATGAGAAGGGGAAGTTAACATTACGATTAGTTTCAGTTTGTAATCTTTCATAACCCCATAGACTAGAAATTAATTACTGAAGGCAATTAAAAAACAACTGACAACTGAAGTGATTTTCAAGATATATTTTATTTTTATTCTTCTGGATTGAGAACTATTTTAATTTATTCAGTTTATACGCAATCAATTAGTAAACATTATTCCCATTGTAACGTGTGCCTGAGAAATTAAAATTTCGCGCTAAGTTATATGATATTTTTTATAGTTTATGTGTTATTTTATACAATGGGAAATGAGTGTTTGGTGTTGTAAAGTTTATTTAATATTAATAAGAGACTCTTGAAATTACTTCAGTAAGTTATGTACATATTTAATTAGAAGATATTTAAAGTAAACGCAGCAATCTGCAAATGTATAAATGAGTTGTAGAAGGGGGAAATGAATTGTTAACATGACTTGCAGTTAAGTAGTTGGTATTGAGAATTTGTTGAAACTAACCAAAGGATGTGATAGTTGCCGAGGCACGAGTGATAGTAGCATATAGTCACGCTACCCTCTAAATTAAGAATTAATAGGGAAGAAGTAAGAATACGTTTTTTGTTAAAACAATAAAAAGCGAGAGTAAGTAAAAATACAAATAACGCCAAATAAGTGATAAGGAGAAAAGTGACGCTATAAAGAAGTAAATTACGCGTTCTATTCATATTGGGGGTCCTACATTTAAAAGATGAACGAACGACATAAAATACAGTTATAGGCCTAAACTGGTTAATCAGTAAATAAAGAATAACACGAAAGCATCAACAATTAGTTTGTACGATCAGCATTGCCGTTTGTGAGTGCATGCGATTCGTAGTGAAATGTGACAATTAAAGTGACAATTAAAAACTATAAATATGTCCAGCAAATATTCACAGAATCAATACATTGTGGGAAAGAAAATTTGGAATGGCACAATTCAGCAACAAGCTTCCAAGGGAAATAATTTGGAACAAAGAAAGTACGACTCCCGGATCACCGGCCTAGGGACGCAGTAATTACGTAATAGGTCTGCAAAAAGTGACTAGTAAGATTGCAAACTATATAATAATGAAACTTGTATGTGTTTTATTTTGCGTAAAATTGATGCTCCAATATCAACGCTGACTGAATTAAATTTCATTTACTGTTGTCACAGAAATCATTTTAGATGATAGGAATACTAATTGTAATAATAGGATTATTTTTTAAGTGTTAATGTAAGCAAAGCTTTTAGGGGATTTAGTAATTATTAAATAAGTATAACGTGTTGATTTATTTTCATTATTAACCATTACGAATACTAAAAGCTTTAATACTAAAAGAAGTAATTTCAATAAACTTACAAATTACGTACATCTTAAGCAAATCAAATTGAATATAAAATGGGTAATTGATAACAATAATCATTTCTTCTAATAAACAAGTTATACAGCGCAATCAAATAAGAAGGGAATTTGAGTGCAGCAAACATCGAGTTCATTTACTCAAACTGAAACCTGATAGCAACTAAAATAAAGTTTAGTTAATGAATATCTTTACAAATTGCAACTACCAAAATTAAATTAAATTAAATTTTAAGTTCTCACAACAACAATATAAATGTTTAGTCAAGGATTTTGAAATTATTAAGAATTATAAAGAACCTACAATTTATTGTTTGTAGCGAGTGTAAACTAACAAAGTGATTGAAGCCACACATGTTTATGCCCGTTACACTATGCACGAATAGATCAGGGCTCGCTCTAGCCTTCATGTCACCCCGGACAAACAGACAATTTGCCGCCAGTTTTTTTTTAAATAAAATAAAAATTATGTTAAAATCATTTATTTAAAAAATATATGTAATACATTACATAATAAACATTTAAAAGGGCAAAACTTAAAAGTACTGGTACATATAAGGTGCATTTTATTGCTATACTTATATTCTATTAAGAAAGTACAAAAAATATTGCATAACCAAACAGAGAAATTTTAGATTCTATAAAAATATAACTATAAAATAAAGTAACCCAAAAGAAATTTTTCTTTCTAACTTTGATTTCCGCAAATGTTTTTATTACATCTTTTAAGTTAACTTGATCAGCAATTTCATGCTCAATCGCTAAAATGGCCAACCCATTAAGACGATTTTGCGTTGTAGTTGAACGTAAAAAATTCTTAATCAATTTTAATTTGGAAAAACTTCTTTCTCCATTTGCAACAGTTATTGGTATACACAGCAATATTCTTAAGGAAACATTTAGGTTTGGGGCACAATTTAACATTGTTATTAATTTTAGAACAGTTCTTGGGCTTTCTTTTTTGCCCATAAGCCCAGATACTGCACACATTTCTTCTGCTAATATCAACAGAATCGCCGTGAGTTCAAATACTTTCTAGATCGTTGCAATGTTTTAAAAGATTTTCTTTAGACATGCCCTTTAAATCATATATATATATATATATATATATATATATATATATATATATATATATATATATATATATATTATAAATTGAAAATAATTACTATGGTGACTAAGTTGTTTAAATCTACTATCTATTGCATTTAGTGCCTGGTCAATTGTAAAATAAAAAATCTACCTTATAATTTTCTTTAGGATTCTCGATCGGTTCATCTCGAGCTTCGTATGAGAAATTCCTTTTTTTCTTCTTACGCGGGGTCGTGGTATTGTTGATTCAAAATTGGCTTCAACGTCAATTTTGTCAGCCAGTTCTCTCGCATCAACAATAGTTTCATTAAAAGATTTATCCGATCAAAGATCCTGAAAAAACTTTTTGCAATTTTGCAAAAGATCAGGTGCAGATGCTACATCATAATCTTTTGTCTGCAACAATTTGCTTATTGGATTAATACAGTTTTAAATTTTATACCAAAGAACTATTGAACACAAAAATTTAAATTGTTTAATACAACTTAATAAACCCGAGGCTTCGTCCCCTATTAAATTATCAATTTCTTCATTCTCATAAATGCTTAGCAAGGCGTCGTATACGCCTCCGATATAAAATCTTAAAGGCTTTAAAGCCTCTATCCTACTCTCCCATTTAGTATCACTTAATGGTTTTAAAGTTAAACCCTGGACATGTTTTAGAAGAATTGCCCAGCGAAAAGTAGATGCTGAAAAAATACATATGTTTTTGAATCATATTAAAGAAATTAGCGCCTTCCAAAGATGCTTTTACCGTTAACTACTAGATTGAGAGTGTGACTACTACATGGAACGTAGAAAGCTCGCGGATTTAGGTTCTTAATCCTAGATTGCACTCCTGATTTATCGCCCCGCATATTAGACCCATTGTCATATCCCTGTCCTCTCATATCCTGTAAATTTAAACCCAAATTATTAAGTTCTGCAATTATAATTTCAAACATTTGCTTCCCTGTAGACCTTTCAACTGGAAGAAAACCCAAAAAGCTTTCCTTAATTTTAATTTCAACCTCGTCCTGATTGGAATCAGTTTTATTGATTGAAACATACCTGATTACAAGAGTGATTTGTTCCACCTTAGAAATATCAGGAGTGCAATCTAAAATTATCGAATAATATTTGGCTTTTTTATTTCATTAATAATATAAGATTTCACACTTTGATGCAACAGATCTATTATCTCGTTTTGAATATTTTTCCCAAGATAGTGAGCTTTCGTTTCATCTTTTTAAGCACCCTGCGTACGTGTTCTTCCATGACAGGATCAAATTCAGATAGCAGCTCAACTATTTTTAGAAGTTACCGTTATTATGTTCAAACAGCTTGTCGCTTGTACCTTGCAAAGCCAGACAACTTTTACCAAGCATTTTAGTGATTGCTACGATTCTTAAAAGCACTTCTTGCCAATGGTTTATTTCAGCGTTAACAAGTCTTTGGGAATCCGCATCTATACTTTTACAACACTTTAATGTCAGGTTCAGTTCTAGAAAGGATTTTCGGGACTGAATATGATTTTTAGCAATTTCGTGGTCTTTTAGAGTTTGATTCAGATGCTTTCAACTTTTAAGCCCCTCCTTCGAAAGGAAACTAAGGACACAGCCAAAAATTTTGCACCAAAAGCAATATACGCAATTTTTTGAGACAAAGTACACTATCCAGTCTCTTAAAATTTGCTCTCTATTACTTAAAATTATTTTATAATAATTAGGGCTAAATTTTCTACCAGTCTCATCGTATGGAAATCTATAATTCTACAATGGTTTAGGTGGACCTTGCCTTACCAAAAAGATTCTTTCGGCGTCTGGTAGCATTATTGGCCAGAGTGCTGGATCTGTACTTAAAAGTTGTTGAGCGCTTTCTGCAGGTGCCACGTTGGTATCAATAGTGCTCTCATTTGGCGACGGAGGGCTGCCACTGTCAGTTGCAAGTATTAGTTCAGGTATATCGTTCACTTGTTGATCCTCATTTTTCTCAGGTGAGTCTCTGTTGTCACTGTTGTCAGTGTCTTTCAATGCTCTCTTTGATGTAGAACATTTTGAGTCGTCATTTGTTTTGGTACTGCCCGGCGTACTCTGTAAATAATTTAGTAAAGTGCCAGCTTGTCTTTGCCTTTGCATTGATTTTTCCACCCTTCGTTTTTTATATTCGCAACCAGATAGTTTTTTGCGTCCCTCGGACATTCTGGAAGATAAACAAAATATCTGAAATAAAACAAAGCAAATTATAAGGAAATTGTCTTACAATAGACTTAGTTAAATTAGACAAATACTGCACTTTTTAGGTTCATTTAAGCTCTAGGGGAACCATTAAACAGTTTTATATGTTTTTTTATATTTATAAATTATGTAATAGTAGTAAAATAGTAACGAACCTACCACACCTGATACCTTTCAAATTTGGAAAAGTACAAGCACTTGCATTTTACACAATTTTGCTTCAAAACCTAAAATGGTATAAAATAGGGCAATTTTTCTTGTCCAATTTAGTCAGATCATACATAGATTTATTCTAGAATGCTCAATGTTTAAATAAATATTTTATTTTAATTTTATAAAATACCTAACAAACTTTTGCTATTTTTAGAAAATTTTATTTATAAAACTAGGTAAAAATATTCGTAGCTTTATTTAAAAGGGATCGCATCCAGTAGTTGATAATAAAAAAAAGAATCAGGGTCTATTGGTCAGTAAAAGGGAGGAATTATTAAAAAAAAAATCAAGTTTTAGGGTATTCCGTATATTTCATAACCTTTTTTATATAATAAACGAAAAAGATTATTATTATTGTGAAAAAAGCGTGGGGTGCTTTGTGCCATATTTTTCATTTATCGAGCACCCCACGCTTTTTTAACAATAATACTAATCTTTTTCGTTTATTTATATTTTCTGCCTATATTAAGAATTATTTTTCGTTTTTTAGTTCGATTTATCATTAAAGCGTCTTTTTTAGTTTTTTTAAACTATATTTATTTTTTAATAATTTTTGCCTTTTACTGATCAAAATACCCTAATTTCGTAGATTCGCTAAGTTAACGGTTAACTTACCTTAAAAAATTACAAATCACACTGATTATTGAACCAGAACAGTATATACAATAATTGAGAGTTGCACTTGTTATCACCACCGACGAATGAGCAAAATAATGCTATGCTGTAATAAGACAGCCCTTTTATAATTGAAGACAATAAACAAGTCATTTCTTGTCTATTCCTAATTCAGACAAGTTCAGGCGGCACCCTGCTTACTGATTTATATGATATATATGCGATGCGCGCTTATATTAGGTAGTGTATACAAATAACACCCGTGTTCCTTATTTAATAATTATTATTGAATAATTAATTATTTTTTCGTAATTATACCTATTTTCTTTACAACTACAGTAGAATCCCGTTATACTATATAAGTTTGTAATAAACGATAAAAGAAAAAAGTTACATACATATTTTATTTTTACGATACATTAATAAATCACTATATTATACAATATTTACACATTTATGAGTTAGTTTTTGTTAAAAAAGTCTGTAATTTTCGATTGTTTATTATATTTCGTAGACCAAAACAGTTTATCCACACAATTTTCGATTTACATTTTTGAAACACCGTGGCTTGAGTGATTTGCTTTCGTTTTTCTGTCCCGGTTAAATTAGCACACACAAAAACTGTTACCCGCTCTTTTGATAATTTGCCGCCTACACATTTTTCACCTTTAAATTTTAGTGTTTTATCTGGGTTCTTTAATTTAAAAAAATAGCCCAGTTTCGTCGCCATTATCACTAAAATTACTCTTGGTATTAGGCCACTTATTGTTTAACTAGTCTGTTAATTGATTTATTTGATTGACAAGTTGATTAGGAAAAACCCTGCATGGTCAGTGTGTATAGTATTGTTAAAATACTGTAAACCCTTCAGGATTAAAGATTTAAACACCAATTAGGAAAGTATTTAGGCAGGCATTTCTAAGAAGAGAATTACAAAAACCTTATCTTTGCACATCAAATAATCTACGTACCTGTTATTTATTTTACTGGCAGAATACTTGCTTACTTTTGTGTAAAATTTAACGGACGGAAACAATTTTTCCGAACGTTATATCCGAAAGTTCGTTTTTTACGGGTTTATTATATTATAACAAACAATATTTATAAGGGATCTTATGGATAGTGTGACGGGACTTTTAAAACTAGTACGTTATACCCGGAAGTTCGTTATAAGCGGGTTCGCTATAAGCAGCTTTGACTGTATATAGATGAAAAACAAGTATTTTAACTTTTTTGTAAAAACAGTGATAAGAAATGTTTTTGCAAATGAAAGGCGACATGCTATTATTATTAATATTTTCTCACATTCTGAGAGTAAAAATGTCGTCCCTAAGATTTGCCGCCCCGGACAAATGTCCGGGTTGTCCGGTCTTGGAGCGGGCCCTGGAATGGATCTCACTATAAAAATTTCTAAAACAGAGGTTAAAACATTTTACGTTAATCTGGCATGCAGGTTTAGGTACAGGATATACTTTTTGGAAGATCATTAAATTGGTTACATTACAAATCTAAAATATACAGGGTGTTCCATTTGAGATAGCTTGAATGTATTAATAATACAACCGAAAAAATCTGAACACCGAGTATAGCATTTTCTCAATAAAATTAGCAAATAAATCAATGAAACAGTCTATTTTCGAAATCCTGAAGCAGTTTTGACAAAATTAGTTTTAAAAAACTCATTATTTGAAATTTTTTGTAACCTTTGGCAAATATGCATGGAATAATGTTACAAATTTTGCATAATATTTATAATCTTCACAGACATTTTTCTTTGTACATAACCCAATAACAAGAACGTTTATGTTCAGAAAAATTATTATATGCAATATACATTAAAAAGCAACGCTTTCTTAATAATATCATAATTACATGTTTGTCATATGACATGAGAATGATAAGTTACCTTATCTAACAAGAAATGATATTCTTTCAAGTATTTACAGTTAATTTTAATCTCCGTTTTTTTATTTACGCACACACAAGAGTAATTCTTTTTAATCTAAACTTATATTTTAAAATTTTAACGGTATTAAAGTAAATACAAGCTTTCTTAATGAATAATATTTATTCTACGAAATAAATAAAGCTCTGTAAGCCTTAGCTAACTACAAAAGTGTTTTCCATTGTATAACTTTCAAAGCTGCACTAACTTGTTAACTTACTAAGATATTTATCGATTCAAAGCTGCTACCAACAAGCTTAGTATTTATTGTGCCGTACTATACTTTAGTTACTAAACTCAATAAAGGTTCTCTCTAATCGTATTTATGTTTGAAAATTTAGGATGCTGAAATGTGGACACTTCCCAACACAAATATGTTGACTATTCGTGTGGTCTGCGGGTATATTTTGTGTTAAAATAGTTATCTAGAGTGACATATTTTAATTGTGACATTGACTCAGTTAACACGTTAACCTTTTATGGTTGGATGTACAAATAGTGTACGCAATTATAAAATATCAGTACGATAACCTATATATAACATAACACGCATTCTTAAAGTATTACAAAATAAATTATTCTTTATTTTTAAATTTATTTGTAATCTGAGAAAACCAGGTGTAATAAAGTAAATTCATAATAAAGTAGGATATTATTTGCTCGTAACTTTTGTTGTGCTAGTAAATATTTCAGGTTTATGTAAAATTTATAGATATCAGGAGGTGATTATTAAGATACAAAACTCTGGTGTTCTGAACCAAGAGGTTTTTAAATGAAACACACATGAAATATTAAATCTGAACTGAACTTTATTTCTACCTGCGCTATCTTAAGTAGCACGTGCATAAGAATTGGTTTAATATTACATTTCTATATACTACACACCTTCCTACGGAGTAATATAGTTCATCGATATCTTGTAGGTAATTTTTACGCCATCTAGTTACATAGGTGAAAAGTTATTACAAGTAGGAACAATATTAGTATTGTCTGTTACAATATTAGGATTGCTTAACAAGGTTCCCTATTTTGATTTACATGTATTTTGTTGTAACTTGCTAATTCTTGGCTATCGTTATCTTAATTTAAATTTTGAATTTGTGTTATTATTGGTAAATATACTTACCTACATTACGTTGATATTGTTAGGCATTTATTTTTTTCTTTCAATTAATTAAATGTTAGTATACGTATGTCGATATTTTCTCTTTAGGGTACATAATTACGAATACCCATGTATGTGTATATATATCGTTACGTGTGCGGACACTTAATCACGCGACACATAATCATTGGACATTTAAGCAAGGACAGTTAAACACGCCGACATTTTAACACATGGACATTTAAACACAGACATATAATCACATGGACAAATACACACATTGCGTTTGAAGTTAATCGGAATAGTAATAACGTGTTAAGTAACATAAAGAAATATAACTTAAAGTTACCCAAGACTGCAGTAAAACTAAAACATAAAAAAAAATTGTGGACCTTTATTGAGCATTATACATATTATTTATACATGAATACAATGTCAAGTGTCGAACCTACCACGTCACATAAAATTGGAAGAAATTAGTTAGCTCGACTTGTAACCCTGTCAAACGCAGATGACTTGGATGGCGTCGGTGTTTTGAAGCGTGAATAAAGAGTAAATAGATGGTTAGGTTAGTTACCAAGCAAGAACCAAAATTGTGGTCAGGAAGATATAGGTAACGGACGAGAAACAGGCGCCACCAGCAAGAAAGAAAAAGATAAGTTATTGTTTCTTGAGAGAGAACCCCTGTAAAGATTAAACCAAGGAAGCAACATGACTAGCAAATAAACGACATTCCCCTCAGTGAGCGGAATTTATTTATAAATTTCCAAACAATGGATGAGATATGTACACACACACACGCACACACGCATGCATCCACGCACGCACGGACGCGCGCACGCACACACACACACATATACACACGCACACGCACACGCACACAATATACAGATATACATATATATATATATATATATATATATATATATATATATATATATATATATATATATATATATATATATATATATATATATATATATATACAGGTGTTCCAGTTTTTGTAGCAGGACTTTAATAGTCGATAGAGCTTTCAAAATTAAGACAAATAGTTCATATAAACATAGGTTGCCAAACGCTTAATATTGGAGATACAGGGTTTCAAAGTTTTAATTTTTTTTCAGTTCTTTCAATTTATCTTCAAAACTATTTAAAATAATAAATCCAAATTTAGTACACATATTACACTCCTTAAACTCAATATTAAGAGTAGTTTAACGTTTATCAATATCTACAGGGTAGTACATTTTCTGGGTGGTACACCTTTATCCCCCGGACTTTTCATGCGACGCCTCTAACTCTTAAAAACCCAAAATTTAGATTGCCCATTTGATTTAGGAACTTTTTTGTCTTCTGCTTTTTTTTCGAAAAGTGCATAGTTTTTGAGATAAATTAGCTGCAATCCATGAACAGCTTCCAAATGGTAAGTAAAGAACGTCTGATGTTCCCTCAAAAAATAGTGCACCATGAAAAGAACATAAAAAAAAGGAATCAAATTATGTCAAATCTCACGTTTTATTTTAAATACGACTTGTGCATGAGAAAGAATGTAATTTATTTACATGTTTTATTGTGTTAATTTTATTGTAAAAGTGATCTTTACAAATGCCATTTTTGTTTTCTAATCAAGAAATAGCGAATATCCATTTTATTTATGGCTTTGTAAATGGAAGTTCAGCAGCAGCAGCCCGTGAATATAGGCGAAATTTCCTTTTAGAAGAGCTCCGCATCCTTCAGTATTTGTAAGAGTTCACCAACAAATTATAAGTCAGGGTTAAATAATGTACATGGTCGTCAAAATAATAATCATAGGTACCAACGAAATATTGCACGACGAATTTTGCAATTCGACAGAGATCCACAACTATCGTTAGAAGAGTATCCGTAGCTTTAGGTGGAGTCTCAAATACTACTATTCACCGAATATTAAGACGGGATCACCGATGTCCTTACCATCTACAACCTGTTCAAGGACTAAAACCAGAGGATGCAGAACGTAGAGTTGCGTATTCTCGATGGATTCTTGATGAAAATAATAACAATCGAGGTTTTTAAATAATGTTTTATGGACCGATGAATCCTGCTTCACTCGCCGTGGTGTGGTAAATTTCACAACCAGCACTTTTGGGCACATGAAAATCCACATGTAGTTCGCCCGAGACATTTCCAACAAGAATTAGTATGAACGTCTGGATCGGTATTTACAATAATCACCTTTTGGGCCCTACTTTTACCACCTTGGATGACTTTCTTGGAATTCTTAGAGAATGAACATGGAATATGTGAACATATTCCCTTAAATTGACGAAGAACGGCTTGGTTCCAGCTTGATGGTTGTCCAGCTCATTATAGCAGAATCGTTAGAAACTGGCTGGACAACCATTATCCAGGAAGATGGATCGGTCGTGCAGGCTCAGTCCCTTGGCCGCCAAGGTCTGCAGACCTAAATCCTTAGATTTTTGTGGGTATTTAAATGAAAGTGTAGCAACTCCTGTGACAACAAGAGATGAACTCATTAATAGGATTAGGGATGCGTGTAATGAAATAAGACAACTTTTAGTTAATATTCCAGGTGCAATTATTATTATTGGTCGGTGAATTATGTATTCAACAAAATGGTTCACATTTTAACAGTTTCTTTAAATTTATATATTATTACGATAGCGTTTTTGTTTTGTTGTTATAGGTTAAGTTTATTTGTTTAATTTATTTATTTCGTTCGTTCGTTCTTGTTAAAACCTTAAATAGAAATCTTTCCAATTTTTCCAATAAATACGTATTTTTTAATATTTATTTTGTTGTTTTACTTTTATTTTCCTTTATTTAATTCAACTGAAATGTTAGGAAAAATCAGTGGAGTACTACTTTTATTAAGAGAAGAAAACGTGAGAATTGACATAATTTGATTCTTTTTTTATTGTTCTTTTCATGGCACACTATTTTTGCGGGAGCATCAGACGTTCTTTACTTACCATTTGGAAGCTGTTCATGGATTACAGCTAATTTATCTCAAAACTATGCATTTTTCGAAAAAAGCAGAAGACAAAAAGGTCCTAAATCAAATGGGCAATCAAAATTTTGGTTTTAAGAGTTAGAGCGTCACATGAGAAAGTTCGGGGATAAAGGTGTACCACCCCAGAAAATGTACTACCCTGTAGATATTGATAAACGTTAAACTACTCTTAATATTGAGTTTAAGACGTGTAATATGTGTATAAATTTGGATTTATTATTTTAAATAGTTTTGAAGATAAATTAAAAGAACTGAAAAAATTAAACTTTCAACCCTTATCTCCAAAACTAAGCGTTTGGCAACCTATGTTTATATGAACTTTGTCTTAATTTTGAAAGCTCTATCGACTATTAAAGTCTGCTACAAAAACTGGAACACCCTGTATATAACAACAACAACAACAACACACACAATAGACTATTTAATATGTTTTATTTTTACACACACTACATAAATAATGTGAGAAACTTTCAGGACTAGACAAATTGTGCATGTACCGAACATGCAATTTTCAAAAAAAACAGTACTAAGTATGAGTTTATTCTAATATCACCATATGAAATAAAAATTTGTAAACATTGATTCCAATATTAATACGAGGTAAGTCGCATATTCTACTTGTAACTTTATAAGTTTATATTTCAATAAAGCACGTAATAGCCCTCTGGTTCATTGAAAGATCTTTAGAACGTCAACCTGAAAAGGAACATTTACATCTACATACAACCGCAATATTCGACTTCAGAAAGTAAAACCAATTGCCTTTCGTTTCACAATACCAAAGTACAACTACAGCTTCAATTATCTATATAATCGGAGAAGCTTGTTCAGTTCTTAATGGACCCAGCATGTATACGTATAGTAACTAATCAATTAAAATTAGATCCCAAAGATCTGAACACTCTATCCATAATGACAGAAAATTTGTACTTAAAACTAACAAACATAATTTAAAGTAACACGGTGTCCCATTCTAAGGTTTGACCTAACATATAATAAGAAAGGTACAACCGGTACATCACAATGCTTTGAGTTTGCAGCATAGTAGCGTAAATAGTAGTTAAAATCGTACCAAAGATGGATATCAATGCTAACACAACACTGGATGATTTATGTAAAATTTCAATAATAATGACTTTAAATTTGGTTATAATATGTGCACAAAATACTAGCTGACGGTTTGATCAAATTATAACAGTTCTACATTCGTGAAATCTTATGAAAGTTAAATGGATTCATGTCAATGTGACAAAGCAATTACAACAAGGATAAACAGTTCATAAAGAAAACTTTGTAATCTGTTAATTTAAAAGTACTTTTTTCTGTAGAGGCTGTAGTGATCTCTGAAGGCAGCTTATAACGCATGACATGTTAAAGTAAACTCAGCAATACAATGTTTATTAGTAGATAAGCTAATGGAATAGTCTGACCTGGTGTTGGTGAATACTTGAGCCTTAGTTAGTAGCTATAAAGTTCGAGTCGTCGGTAGCCACAGACAGTTAGAATGGATCTAACGTAATTCTAGTGACAATGTAATATCAACGGTAACGAGACCAAAGCATTGAAACAGTTACCAGCCATTTACGAGCAGTCTCAGTGAAAATGACATGGTAGCAAACACGACGTATATTCTAAGACACGCACTGATATCACGGATACTTAAAGAATATTCAACGAATACGTAAAGAATCTTCAACGAGTACGTACGGAATCATCAACGAGTACGTAAGGAAAAAAACTAGGCATAAGGTAAGGTATATAATAGCAATTTATTCATAAAACATTGTTTTACCTCTATAAATCGAAGACGAGCTTTAGGTGATGGTTTAACACGATCTGGTTAAATTATAATTTTAAGGAAACAGTATTGATTGTCGTATTTAATCCTGAAAGAGAGATCCTAATTACAACTAGGTTGAAGAAATTAACTTACCACTTTGTTAAGTAACATTTTTCACATCCGCATCAATAGCAATTATATTACTTTACAAAGTAAAGAAAATTTTATATGAAAATTTCTATGAAAATGATGTTAAACATCGACGGACCAGCAAAAGGAGATTTGTTCTGCTTAAAAGAAAGCACGTCAAGAAGATATTTTCAACCCACACTTTCTTGTCAAAATCATTGTTGAAAATCAAATTTTATATGTATTTCAATAATTTGTTTGTAAAATGTACTTATTTAAGATTACCACCATCTAGCGGTACTTTAGCAAAGTAACAGATTCCTTTAAAATGTATGAATTTGAAGCTAACAACCCATAGCTGGCATTAGTAGGTTTATTTCAAACTGTTCTGTAAAGTAAATGGTAAGTAGATACAGAGCATTTAGACAAATTATTTTAGCGAAATAAGAAAAGTGTAATCAGTAAGTAACAATCCATAAATATTCAATCCACGGATAATTTTAAACAGTACTCAAAGAAAATAATAAGATCGACACGAAAATCCGATGTCGCTTTTTGCACGTTACAACACATATGTTAAAATATATGCAAGTTCTCTAATATTGATTTTATTCCGGATCGATTGAATATCGTTCGATGTGTTAAGATCCTGCACTTTTCTTCTACGGAATGCGTTGACCACTTATATACTGTAAATAATGTGAGTGTTGCAATGAAATTTCTTTTGTGGTCCACCGAAAATCGCCAAATAGTAGGATGACTGCATTGAAATAAGTACTGCAGTCCAAAATGCCAACTTTCTATTGAATTGGTCATCCTTGCTAATCATTCCGTGACAGATGTGTGGTGATTTCTAGACTGAAAGCTTATTCCGACGTCGACCGTTCACTTACCGTCCGCGAACGTAAGTGAATAAGTAATTCAAAAATTCTTGTTCCATTTGTAACATTATTAAGAATAATTAATATTTAGTTATTCTTAAACGTGATACATACCAAGTTCTGCAACTTGTAAAATCCATTTTCTACATCATGAAGTATAATAGCGCTAAGAAAACAACATTCTAACGCAATGATAAATCATTTGTGTTTGGCTCAAGCAGTTTTAATTCAATCGTTGCAATTTTTAAGTCCGGCTTGTCAGATGAAAAGGACATCCGATACGTTGACATTCGGAAAGACTGTTCAGAAAGTATTCATGGCGCAATTAAGTCAGTGAGAATTACGGAAGGATCAGCGCTGTTATGTTTAACAATCGGATGTCTGTGGCTTCCTCATCAGGAAACAGGGCGAGAATGCACGAAAAGCTTTCCCAGTTAATTGAACGTGAATGCTGTATAATTGATTCCAATAAACGGAGAAGATCTGGTGACCAAATATTAATATTCTGTGTTAGTCCTAACGGGAATCATGCAACAAATAATTGCCGTATTATGGAGTTATTTCAAATTTTGGGTTATGGATTAGGTGCTTGAACGTTTTGTTTTCTTTTAGCATGCTGAAGCGTTCTGAACGTAAGTTTTGGGAAATGCGCATTTTACAATGCCTGGTAGTTTCCACGACATTGACGGCAACAGCTTGAGTTGCAAACATGTAACACCAATTCATTCTTGAACAGCATTACTAGCTTCAATCTAAGAAAACAGTAGGTATTAGGATCAAGTGTTAAAGGAATGACAACGTAATGTAAAATGCAAAGCAAGCTTTAAATGCTTACTCGAAAAGGCTGTGTGTTGTGGTTGTGATCACTTGGATATTTGTATTGCATTTCGCACTTTGACATAATTTACACTAGTGAACGTTGCAAATTGTTTCATGTAGACGTACATACTCATTATTATGAAAATTTCTGTTGGTTTTCCTTTGTACCTTTTCCAAATTTGAATTGTGTGTTAAACCGTATAACTGTCACGAACAAGCACAATGTGATATCAATAGGAAATTTTGAACCATACATATCTGTACACCTTCCACAGAATTCAAAATTAGTTAATATGTACTCAAAATGGTTTAAAATGACTACACCATTACCTTTATCAGGATTAATAAAGACTAGATTTTGTATGCTTGTAATTTACGTAATATAGTATCTTCTTTAGTTAAATTTGATGGAGGTGGTGAAAATAGTTTAATGAATTTAGAGCAATATCTTTAAGTCTTGTTATTATTCCATCCAAGTTATTCTACAAGGAGGTTTGAAACATGCATCTGGATTTATTTATTATAATTTGAAAGTATCCTGATAAAGGTAATGGAGTAGTCATTTTAAACCATTGTGACTACAGGAAAATTAAAACAAATTATTTCTGACAATACAAAATTATTAATGTATTTTAAATATGTTTAAATTTATGTTATCTTTGAAGATGATTTCAAACGAAGACTTAAAGCACTTTCTGTTAAAATTTTCAAAGAAACCGCTCCAACTGGATCACAACCTGACGATTATATGGTCTTGGAAAAGTACACAAACCTGGTCTGCCTTTACGACCAATTCTTAGTTCAATTAATACAACTTTTATCTTCTTGCTAAATACCTAGTTCCTCATCTCCAAAACTAACTGAAAGTGAACTTGTAATTAAGGATTCTTTTTCATTTGCTAAAGAAATTGTTTCTAAAGATGAATTTAAAAATGGTTTTATGGTTAGTTTTGATATAGAAAGCCTTTTTACTAACGTTCCATTAGATGAAACCATTAATATTATTACAAATTCATTTTATTCTGATACAACTTCTTCATTTTTAGACCTTAAAAAATCCAAATTTATTGAATTGTTGAATTTAGCAACTAAAGAATGCTTATTTATTTTTGATAAACATTTATATAAACAGACAGATGGAGTTGCAATGGGGAATCCTTTAGGACCTGTTTCTGCGAACATATTTTTAACATATCATGAAAAGAAATGGTTAACCAATTGTCCTGATACTTTTAAGCCTTTAATATACAGAAGATATGTAGACGACATTTTTATAATTTTAAAAATACTAATGATGTAAAACCTTTTCTAGATTATCTAATAACAAACATCCTTCTATGAAATTCAACAGTGAAATTGAAATGAATAGTATTTTACCTTATTCAGGAATTAATATAATTCGAACACCATCTGGCTTTTCAACTTCAATTTATAGAAAACCAACTTTTACTGGTTTATATATTAACTCAGACAGTTTTCTTCCTAATAAATACAAACTAGGCTTAATTAATATCCTTTACACAGAGCCTATGTGCTTTGCTCAAATTATGATTTATTAAACATGGAGATTGAATTTTAAAATCTATATTGACAAAAACTGCTACTTAATGAATTTTATAGAGAGATGTATAAATCGCTTTTTCAGAAATATATTTGAATCTTCTAACAATAACAATAACCAAAAAGAGATCAAAGAATTAAATTGCCTTATACTGGACCACATATTTTATACATTCGTCGTAATATTCAACGAATAATTAAAAAAGACTTTCCTCTTTTAGAAATTAAATTTGCTTTTACTACTTTGGAGAGAATTGGATCACATTTCTTTGTCAAGGATATGATTCCTGATGATCTTGCATCGAACATTATTTATCAATTTAAATGTAATAGCTGCTCAGCTATGTACATCGGGAAAACCCGGCGTCATTTCAATGTCCGACGCTGTGAACATTTAGGTATCACCCCTCGATTGGGAAAACGATCTAAATCATTTCCAAATTCAGCTATTTTTCAACATAAAATTGAAAACGATCATAACATTGACCATAAAGATTTTTCTATTATTGGAAGGGCAAATTCTAATTCGAACTAGCCATTAAAGAAGCTCTTCATATATTTTGTCAAAGCCGACATTAAATATACAACAAGACATGACTTGCTTGGAATTACTTAGATAATATAATTTTTCTAAAACTGACAATCAAGTTATGTCATTGTTGTCATATAATTTTATTTCAACTTTGATGTGTTTTATAAATTCGTTTTAATTTTACTTTTTGTCTTTTGCACATATGTTAAGTTCAGACGATGATTTTAGAATAAATCGAAACGTTAACTCTAATTTAATAATTGCTTTTATTTTCAAGTTTATTGTATTCCTTAGATTTAATGGAAAGTCCCTTTCTACTTATATTAAAATAATATAATAATAAAATATTATCGGTAAGTGTTCCAATACATCTACGACTAGGTTCGTCTACTTAAAAACCGAAAATGGAAGTTTCCTTAAATTATGAATTATTTATCTTTGCTATGAATACTCTATATAGTCGTGAGAAAATGGTTTGAGGTTATAAACCAACTTCTTATCAAATGCATATTTCGTTCGTGTTCGTATGTTATATACTTACATTAGACATTGAGATTGAGATTTTAACGTAAAATCTAAAGATTAAACATTATATAAGGCGACGAAAAGGAGTAGTAACTGGCCCAGGCGGTATCCCAGCTATTGTCTTAAAGAAAATCCCCCGAACTAGTACCAATCTTATCTAAGCATTATTCGATCTCCATGTCTTCTAGGGAATTCCCTCATCATGGAAAAAAATAAAATTGGAAAAAGCCATCCATCAGCAATTGATCTCTTTCCTTGAAACTAATAAACTCCTTAGTGACCACCGGTATGGTTTTAGGTGGAATCGTTCAACAGGTGATCTTTCATATGTGAGCCAAGGTTGAAATAAAACATTCGAACAATCCGGTGAAACTGTTGTAGTCGCTTTAGATATCTCAAAAGCATTTGACCAACTTTGGCACAAGTATTACTTGCCAAACTCACCTGGTTTGGGTTAAATGAAAGGCTAATCAATTTTCTAGTTTCCTTGACAGAAGACAAATACGTGTCGTAATTGACGCCATCTTTTCAAAAGAAGTTGGAGTCGACGCGGGCGTTCCACAGGGATCAGTTATAGTGCTTACAGCACTCTTCATTACAGTTCATCTCAGTCTACTCTTAATGGTAATCCACCTTCTATCTCAAATCACGACCGTAAGGTTGAAATGGCAATTTTAATCAACAAGACATTCAACGTATCCCTGAATGAGGAAGTAACAATCTAGTTAAATTTAATGCTAATAAAACTGTTATACTCTGTAAAAATAAAGATTTTCTATTTCGGCTTAGCGCTTTATTACTCTGAGACATTGGGAATATACAGCCGTTTCTTTCTAACGTTTGGGTTTCAATAGAAACGTACGCGACTTAAGTGAAAGCGTAAATTACCTGCTCAATGACTTAAGACCGCTCGCGAGAGGTAAACACAATGGAATTTTAATTCTATTCCAGAAGTTATAAAACGTTTTGAACGATTTTTAATTTTAACTATGTTGCAAAGTTTTTTTTGTGTGTGGATGCAGAGGTTTATTACTTAATATAATTCATTTATTTTGAAATGTGCAACAACGAAATTATTAATTGGTAATTAAAAAGGAATTGATATGCATAAACCAGTTTTTATTGTTTACTAATAGTGACATTAATTGTACATGCAGAATATAACGTACATTTAAATATTATATAGCAATGCACTTATACCTAATGGGAGAATTAGTAGAAAGTGATGAAAGTGGTAATTAATTCCTCATTATTTAATCTATTATAATAGGAGGCTATTTGCGTATTTAGACCCCAAAATAATACATTGCCTCAAAATCTTTTTAAAAAAGGAACTTCGAATACCGCCGTAACGAAAGTATAAAAAAAATCTGGCCTTATCAAAAAGATAAAATTTGATAATTTCGAAATTTGATATCTGGAAAAGTATTTGAGATACCGGAATATTGAATTCAGTACCGAACTGAGTTCGTTGAAAACGTTTAGTAACTTCTGGAATAGGATTACATTTCCATTGTCTCAGAGTAATAAAGCGGAAAGCCGAAATAGAAAATCTTTATTTTTACGGACTATACCTTGTGTCCGCTAAAACAGATCGATCATTTCCTGTTGTAAGAATTAATGGCTCAAATCTTAAGTTTTCATACTCTATTACTAGTTGGGACTGACTGTATCTTCAAATCTAAGATATGTTCTACGCCCATGCGGGCAGAGGTATTTTTATAAGGAACACCGGAGCTCAGCCGAAAACGGAGGAACTGCGTACATGGGCGTAAATATCAATAAGGACCTGAGAGAAAAATAATAAGTATAAATTATCCAAGTAAAAAAGGGCACCACGAGCTTTGCATAAATTTGCCCCAAAAACTCGAAATAGGGCAACAATATATGGAGGAAGATATCATCAGTTGAGCACCAAAAAACACAATTAATTTACATTGACCTTTAACCGCTACTTAGCGGTATCTCATACCCTCACTGTTAAATTTCTAACTGTACTTCTAAAAATAGAAACCAGTTGACCTTCAGATTCTCAGTACCTTTCGAGTTCATGACGAAACGTAAACCAGTGTAACGGGAGCGATGAAACTAGTGAGACGTGTGAGATTCAGTAATTTTTTTGTGATAACGGTATCACATACCGGCGAGTAGCAGAAGTGTTACGAAGATTGTTGGCGCGCTTTATTTTTATTTAGCAGTTTTAAAGTTTATTTTGTGTTTTGGTCAGATAACAATGTCGCAGCAGGCAGAGCCATCTGGAACGCATCCTGATGAAGAAAAATTTGAGGCGTGTGCTTAGACCAGTTAGACGATGATGAAAGTTACATTATAGAAAGCGAACACAATACAGAGTCAGAGCAATCTGAAGAAGAAAACAAAGGCATGGAAGAAGAAGAACACAATGAAACAGATGAAAATTTACCAAAACAAAATTTCTTTTATGGGCGTTAGAAGCTAAACCCTACTAGATGGTAATAAACATTCGTTTTTATTTTTCGAAATCTATAACTTATATTTTTTAGCAATACAGTTTCTTTTCAATCTATAATGCCAGTATAAAGTGACATTATTATGTTATTTTCTTAGGTCAAAACAACCACCCCCTGCCAATTACTAAACAAGAAGCCATAACTTGGTGGTTAGTTTACGTAGATTAGTGCGGTCCTGTGAAAATGCTGGGTGAAATTGCGAGCATTATACAAGTGTGGACTTACTATTTAGTGAGGACATGTTACTTGAACTTATCACATGTACAAATCGCAAACTTTCGCAAATGCGGGTAAAATATAAAATCCGAATCAATCAACATTAAAAGATGATATTCTAAAGATACGAGCGTTTTGGGATTAGTTATATACACATAAGTTTTAAGGCAGGAAGAGAAAGCACAGTGGGCATGTTTTCTACAGACGGCACAGGAAGGGATGTGTTTAGATGTACCATGCCGCGAAGGAGATTTGAGACTTTATTCATTGCACTAAGATTTCATAATAACATTACTAGAGCAGAGAGAATGAAAGGAGATAGAGCTGTAGTTTATTAGGAATACCAGAAACCCTGCTGTAAAAACGATGAGCGACTTCAAACTAAAAAACATATTTCTCATGTTCCTATAAATTAAGGCGAAAAATATTTTTGTTTGTCGTAGTTTGGAACATACGAAAAAATGTGTTTTGATTGTGTGGAAAATCGGGACAAATAAAACGTATAACTTTTTTACGTATGTAAGGATGTCCATTTACTTTATCTAAGAATTATTTTTAGTTTCTTGTATAATTTTTTAGTACATATTTAGATTAAAAAGTTTAGTACAATCATAGACTTTTATTTAAAAAAGACATTGTTGTATGATATGCAGACAGCGGTACATTATAACTATGCTGGTGGCGGCGTAAAATTTTTCACAGTAGCGGTTAAAGGTTAAGATCCCCGCACAGTATGGATGCGAGCATAACTGGGGTTGAGAAGAAATCAAACGCTGTGTGCCCTGTAATTTATTTCAAAAAAAAATCTTACTCGAACTCGTGTCAGGAAGTAAGTACACAATAACTTTCAAAACAAAAACAAATTATGGTTACAATTAGTAATTCTATTTCATTTTTCCAACCCTTGACGACTGTGTATCTTAATCGGAACCACAAATTCCTAAGCCGATTTCCAAACTTTATAAAACAAGTTCAAACATTCCTGTACAGTAACCTAACCTTTATAAAATATTAAGAATAGGTACATTTTACAAAAAAAAAATAGTTGAAACAAATCCGCTGGAACTTACCTTATTTTGTGCAGATATTAAAGATGAACTCGGTAAAATGGTACTGGGCAGTATTTTTCAGTAGCGAAAACAAAACCATTTCCTAAAGCATATAACCAATACTTAAACCGTTATTCACTACTGCAAGAGCTCTCATAGGCGGTGTTTACGTAAACACCAGAATAGCAAAAAGAATTCAATAAAAGTCCACAGATAAACTGCTGCAAGTTTCCGCCTGTTCGCGTTTATAAATTATAGTTAGCTACTTATGCACATTAAAGCGATTTAACCAAATGCGTGTGGTTTCATTCATACAGCTTAACTTAAACGCAATATATATATATATATATATATATATATATATATATATATATATATATATATATAATATTTACTATTCACTATTTACTAGTAACTGTTGAATGCAAATTCTCCCCTTTTTAAATAATTCTGAAGTACTTCAATATGTTATATTTAGGTATCAAACTGCTAATTAGGAAAGTTCATTTATAAGGAAGTTTTATATAATAACAAAATTTAGTTTGTAGAATCACCAAATAATTTCATCGTAAACGCAGTTAAGATACGTTAGACACTACCAGCGTGCAATTCAAGGATAGCACAATCAGGTGTAGATGAATAAACTACAACAGCAAGAATGAATTCGAATCAAAGTAAAGATTCTGGCAGAAAGCATCTGGTGTTCTGGTTTACATTAGAGGATTGACTCAAATCTTAACCTCTTTTGATAAGCTTCCCAATTTTAATTTAGATTGAACTGAATCCCATATAAATAGAATAGCAGTACTCACAATCACAAGCAGATAAGATTACAGGTTCTATATACATACCATTGATTCATAACCCATGTGGGTACTGTGTAATCCTCATTAGTATATTGGTGTCCAATACATAAGTAGTGTGTAACGGATATTATCCCGAAATCTTCCTGGTAGTAATTCCAAGTGTCCGACAACCATCAAGTTACAATTATAAGTTACTAATTGGCTCGTATCGTGAACCAACATTTATACATAAGAAATAAGTAGAACAAGTAGAGGTATGTACGAAATATCAGAAGAACAAAATATTTACCTCGATCCATTATATGTGTATAAAGTCCAGCTAAGCTGTACGAAGGTCGTAAACCAAATAGGGCTCTTCACAAAATGAGTGGAAGATGTAAAATCCAGTTTTCACCGTTTTAAAATTAAAAGAAATCCATTTTACACTTTAACACATGTATCGAGGTGTCGATTCTAATAGAAAAATTCAAAAGCGGAAGAAAAAAACAGACCGAGAAACGTTATTCAATTTCAGGACACCAACTGTCAATGTTTTCTTGAAGCGGTTACCAGGTCGTCCTTCTGTAGGTGTATTAAAACAACACTTAAATTGTTTCAAGAATTGCTTGCAATGTAACAATTATTATGTAGTACTGTTGAAACCAGACCAACGTCTATCAGCTGCTGTAAAATAGGCTTTTTCTACAGATCTAAGCAGTACTTTACCTCCCGACTCTTTCTGCTATATAAGACCCAAATTCGACGTCATCTAGAATATCATTCCCACCTCTGGGTAGGTGCTCCCCAATACGCTGTAGATATCATATCGTTGATCCTATTCAAAAAATTAAGCTTATAAATGACCCTTCCTTAACTTCTGACGTACAGTCTCTTGAGCATAGAAGAACCGTTTTAGTTCTTTCTTTGTATTATCGGTATTACAATGGGTATTATGCTGCTGAATTACATTCTTTGATACTATCTTGTGCCACTTTGGCTAGAGACACTCGGTGCGCTAATTAACATCATCAATATGCAGTAAAAGTCTCAAATTGTACCAAACGGGCGTAATCCACATTCTCCTACATGGCTTCTAAGCTCTGGAATGATCCCCATATTGCCTGTTTTCCTCTCACTTATGAAAAATGTAAGGTAGCCGTTCATAGGCATCTCTTGGTAATTAAATATACCCCTATCCATCGTCCTAAGTGCTTTAGCACAGGAGACAAAATTTAGCCTGTTTAGGACCACAATTATTAAAAAAATCTAGAGGAGAACTATTTTCACCATTTCGGAATCCTTCTACAAATGAGCCCACCGCAGAGTTCGCCAACTCGCTATGTAACAGCCGACTAACAGAAGTCGAAGAAGACATCGTAGGATCACCTAAATATAGCGACACCGACCTCCAACGTCTTCAAGCCGCTATCAAACCTTATGTATGCAATAAACACCATCACCGTTACCATTCAGATTGTCCCCGATAAACTTTCACCAGAATCATAAATAGGTCAACTTCTCTCGAGAAGTCTACAGATGAGCAATGTGGATCAACATACTTCAAGCAATACATGGGAAGGGATGATGTGGAATATGAGAAGCGTGATACAGTGTAGTACGTCAGGCACCGAAAAACCGTTTGTTTGAGGCGGAAAATGTCTAAAAGCGACGTTAGTTGAAAACTACTGTTGTTTATTGTTTCATAGTGTAAAAGCAATGACACTCGATCCTCGTACTGATAGAGGTACCATTCGAAAAGGAAACAACGAATATCCTGAACTTAGAATAGGACGTCCGCCTTCGAGTCACCATGGAGGACTTGTCGTGAAATCTGCTATAGGGCCAGTGTCACCGTTGTCAGGGTTTGCATGATGAAATCGTTGTTGCAGGTCCTAGGAGCAGGCAGTGAAGCATCCCAGCCAATGCGTGAAGCCTACGTATAGCAATCTGAATGTGTTAACTGCTAAGCAAAATGCCGGGGTTGTCCGAGGTTCTCTCATTCTCAACATCATACAGTAGAAAAAAGTCCCACGATTACGACGAAAGAGGGCACCGCCTGCAGCAACAGTATTGAATATTTTTGCGTTCACTGTAACCAACTGTTTTATTGTTATTACCATACGAACATATTTCGTTTAACATTGCCTATTTCTTTGTCTTTTACAGCAACAACCGGCACCCGATCACACCAACCAGAGAACCCGATAGCTGGACACTTCATCATCACCAACCACAACAACAGCCATAACTACAACACAGAATTCAACATAGCCTTACGGTATTTTTTAATATTCTTGATACAGAGGACCATTATTTCAAATTCAATCTAAATAGAATACAAATGTAACGTATATAAACGTCAATAGGCTTCAATTATCTACAACTATACAAACTTTTTTCGTTCGGTGACATGCGTTTCGTATATGATTTTTTTAAAATAAGTTTCCCTGTGAGGTTGTCTATTACACAGCAGCTTGCAACAAGATAGCTAACATATCTTGTTGTAGTTTCAGTAGAACTGCCACAATGTAACAGACAAAATTGACATGTCTGTTACGGTTGACACAACTGTATGCAAGAAACAAAGAAACAACTTAAAACCATCACACTGCATTATATCCCAAGCCTAACCACAATCTACGCATAAACATCCTCGGAATATAAGAAACCTTGAAACTGGCTATCGAAAATAGAAAGATTTCAACTTGAGAATATGGAAGTCAAGACGGTAGCGGTAGGAATCTTCTAAGTCATCAAAGCTGACTTGTGAGGTTGAAAAGCAGTAGGGTGTATTTCTCGACATACTGACCCCTGCGATAGTAGAGCAGCATATAGGAAAGAAACAAACTTTTTATTTTACACATTTTACATGTATAAGGGATGTTCTGAGGTCAAAAACAGTTATAATGTCTCTCAGTATTCACAATTATAGTCAAGCGAGAAGGGTCTTCACAAGAGTAACTGTACTTAGTCCGGTGTTAACCGCTAGCGGATAGCACGTTTTTCTTTTATCATTCACTCTTATGGACAGAAAATATTTCAACTAAAGAGAAGCATTTATGACACATCTACAGCCTAAAAACGTCGACTATAGAGAAAAAGCATTGAGATCGGTCCAGCAGTAACCGCTGGGGGGTTGCCCAATATACTTATGCTTTGTGTTTTAAATATTACATTACTAATATGCCAAGTAGAAACTGTTCAGATGTGCTCGTTATAAATGTAAATCATTATGTAGACACTTGTTATTTATGTTAAAATAACCTCATCTAAATAATGCCTAGTAATAATGAACGAAGTAAAAATAACTGCAAAGTTACAAGCGAGGGTAAAATTAATCAGAATTCACATAGTAAAAGGTATTCCATAGTTATTTTAATCTGAATAATAAACGATGGCTCTGAATAATAAAGAATCGATGAAATAAATATTTAGTTAAAACATATAATATGTACATAAGTGTCTATATATACATATTGAATTTTCAATTAAATAACAAAGTTTTATTTTTGTATAACAAAAGTTAGCATGTTTACATGCAATTAATGCAGTATTGCTGTAGGTAACAATATTATTAGAAAATATAGATTTAATAATATAATGTAAAGCAGAAACAACGCCCTTATAATCAAAGAGGTAAAAACACAAAATGCAAAATGCTGATTTATTTTATTCATTTTAGTACAGGCGCTGTAGGCATTTGAGTTTTAAAAATATAAGTAACGAAAGAAAAGGAAAAGAAATACCACGTATTTCATTGCCTTCCCAAGGGGCAGGGCGGACTGCTTGAGCTTTCCAAGCTCCGACAGCCACAATCATGGATTCCCAGCGTACATACATACGTACATTACGTATATATGCATGGTGGGATTAAGGATGGGTGTGGTCAGGATAGGATCGGAAGAAACCGAGTTAGGGTTTTGAGGGGGAAAATACTACTTCAGCATTCTCCTAAATAGCCACACATGTGTATGAGGAAAACCCCCCGGAAGAAACTTCATACAGGGTAGACAGTAACGGAAATCGAATCCATTACCTCCCGAATGCTAAGCAGGTGGTGTTACCACTATTCTACTAGCTCAGTATATAAGTGGCGAAATTTATTGACTGATACGTATATCTGAAACCCTAAGAAACCCAAAAATACATGTTGCCAGATTCTGTGTTGCCTCCACCTTGTCCCCTGCCTTATTTTCCGTCGCGCTCCGAGCTTACATTCTGGTTAGTTCTTACCAAAGCTTAGATAAAGACAGTTGCCGCATTGTTTTTTGTAGGTTATTAAAGTAAATTTTATGATTTTGAAAACATATTTGTATTGTTTAGTGTAAATAGTAAAAAATGGCGTTACATATCACGAGTTAAAAACTAATAAAAAATAATAAAAAACTTATTTTATGTTCCGAATTGTCAGCAGCAGAAAAAATGTTTAATACCGCACGTTTAAAACAAGATGATGTTTTTACGAAAATTAGTATACGTGAAGTACCTAAGGATTTATTTACTCGAGAATTTAGTTGCCACTTATATTTTTATCTTGCACACAAGAACCTTCACCAAGAGCAGGTCGATCATCCACTAAAGTACCTAAAGAGAACTTGAGGATACTGTAATTGATAATCGATTTATCAAATCATTTTTCATCGATAAGTACGAGGAGAAAGTATTGTTTTCATATCCAGCTGACAGGTCGAAATCTTCCATGGTGTTCATGAGCGACATACCATTGTCTGCAGTAATTGAACGTGTACGTCAACGTGAGTTAAGAGATGAAATTGTCGCCTGTGCAAATCAGTTGAGGATGAAAGAATTGTCAACGACTGAACCAAATGGTTACTTATGCGATGAAATTCTAATTGAAAATTTTTAAATAAAATAGAATTTCCTCCTACTTGGAATATTATTATGCAAGCATTGCTCAAGAATTAGACATTAGGAGAAAATACTCGTTGAAGAGCATATGCTATTTTTTTAACTGTAACTGAGAAGCAGGTACCTAAACATATAGCTTTAATTACATTTTAATGGGGAAACGTTAATTGGACAAGATTATACTCATGTAACTGCTATGGCCCTTTATCAGAAAAGGAGTCTGATCTAAGATGATATCCTTTCGTCAAAATAAGGCCTACAGGTAAGCAACAGGGCTACAATTATTCAGTCATTAAATGGTCAATTGATAATTTTCCTACTTCTACAGCTGGATTTTGTCCAGTCATCCCACAGCCACCTACTTCATGGGATGTTGTATACACTGCAATGAAAAAGTTTGCCAACCTATCTCTTTCTTTGAATAAACCTGTAGCAGTTCTCTCGTGCGATATGTCCTATATATTTACTTACTAAGAAGATACAATTGAAAAGTAAGGAATTTATCAACTAATAATAAGAATTGGAACTTTCCATTTGCAAAAAAAATGTACGGTGTTTAGGGTAATTTCATGAAGACAATGGTCTCGATAGCATACTCCATGAGACAAATGTTTATGGTATAAATACTTTGTCTGCTATTCTTAAAGGCGTCCAGTATAATAGAGCTATACGTGCACCTAAAATTCTGTATGAAGCACTGCGAATCATGGTTTGCAGAATTTATTACCAACATAGTCCTTTCTGATAGTGAAATAACGAAGTTGAATAACTGTCTCCAGGAAATTAGAGAGTTTATAATAGACATTCAGGTTTAATTAACTCACACAGCAAATATTTTGATACAATAGAGGCTTGCTTGTCTCAGTTTTCCAATCATTTTAATGTAATGAGCACTGAAAGTTAAGTTAAGTATTTCAATGATTACTGAAATTTTTCCAAATTCTATCAAAGCCGATAGATTGAATAATTATGAATTGCATTTGTTAACTACCAGAGAAATGCTATCGTATTTCTTTGCTATGAATCACACTAATTACACCCGCGGCGTTACATTTGACTTACAGGACATCCTTAATTTACCACTGGAGACTGTAAATGATCTAAAAGAAGATATGTTGTCCAGGAAGCGAGTAGAGGGCAAACTTAACGCAATGGGCTGTGACATGGGGTTAGAGCAATCTTAAAATCGATCATCAGCAGTAACTGGGGCCCAATTGGAATTACCCAAAATAAAGATGTATTACATTTCTATCCTGTCAAAAATGTTATTCACTCTGCTATATTATCGTACCTTAAAGTACAATCAGACGCTACAGGTGATATTGATTCAAATTTTCATAGTGAATGGACTCAAACCAGAATTTCAAAAGATGAGCAGGATAATCAAAACATAATGGAGAGCATAAAAGATTGTAATCCATTTAAGAAAAACGAAGAGTGCGGCCTACACAACATTTTCACTGAAGCTCTAGCAGAGCAATCTACAACTAAACTACAACTACAACTAAATGCTTGATGAATCTGAAAGGAAATGGAGAATTGTTAATTGCACAATACGAAACTGAAAGATTTGAATTAAAAGAGAAAAGAATGTACGATCCTATAAAAAAGTTCCATTCCATAACCACAATTTTAGTATAATTCAAAAAATACCTAGTGTTGATAATAGCATGTAGCAAAAGTACACTCATTTATGTTAGCATCTCAACTCTTTTTTGATCCGATGCAACTAGCGTCTGATGAAATGTTATCTCTTTGATGAACATGGATTCTACTGGGTGTTCCGTAAATATTGTAGCAAACGTCGGGAGGTGAAAGTATACCTCTAAATAAGAAAAAGTTCCCATAAACGTACCCTTGAAGTTATGTCGTTTGTTAGATACAGGTCGTTAAAGAAAAAAATTTTTTTTCGTTTTTTGCCCGTAACTCCTAAAATATTAAAGGTACATAAATGAGATTCGGTTGACTTACAACATATAAGGAATGACGTGTTGTGCAACGTATGAGGCAATTTTTAAATATGTCAGAGACGTAAATATAGGGGTCATTTCAACTATTTAACCTTCTAACTTCTACGTCACTGGCATAAAATGAGTTTCAGTGGCAGTTTTTGAATATCTAAAGTCTTTTACACGAAAAATGTTTACCTTGAGTAAAGCTCTTAAGTAAGTAGTTTTAGGGAAAATTGGAATATTATGGGAAGATACATATCTTGTTCCCGGCATTTACTAGTTACAAATTAACAATCTAGTAGGTAAGTAGAATTCACAATATTTTAGAAGCGAATTTCAAACATACTGTCATTATTTAAAGGACAGTTTAATTTGAAACTTTTAAATAAACATGAATAATTTTGAATATTTAGCCGATATGCATCTCAAATACGGTGAAGCTTATGGCAATGGCTATGAAGCTGTGAGTTTGTATACAGAATGTTTTCCTAATCGCAACCTCCGTACCATTCAACTTTTGAAAGAATTCATCGTTCATTAAGAGAATATGGTTCGTTGACACGTCCTGGTGGTGCTGGTTGTCCAAAAACAATTCGCACTGTAGCAATTGTGAACCTAATTAAAAATCAGCCCGATACCAGCATTCGTGTATTGGCTAATTTCGTGAATGCTAGCAAATCAACTGTCTGGAGACCTGTGAGTGAGGAGTTACTTTACCCATATCACATACAGAAGGTTCAAGCAATGACTCCAGCAGCTTATCCTCATCGTCTGGATTTTTCGAATTGGTATATTCAACAAAATCGAAATGAACCTGATCTTCTTGGAAGTATTTTGTTTACAGATGAGGCATATTTTACCAATAGTCACAACAGTCACGTTTGGGATTATAAGAATCCCCACACTATTGCTTTAAGAAAAGATCAACACAATGTTTCCATTAATATCTGGGGTGGTATTATCGACAATACTATACTAGGGTCATATTTGTTACTTCCAAGACTAAATGGTGATTATTATTTGCATTTTCTAAGAACAATTTTACCTTGGTGCTTTGACGATTTACCTTAAAACATTCGCCGCAGTATGTGGTTTCAACATGATGGGGCACCTGCTCATTTTTATAGGAATGTTCGAGGCTATTTGAACCAATTCTTTCCAAATACATGAATTGGTAGCGGAGGTTATGTGGCTTGGCCTGCTCGGTCTCCAGATCTCAATCCTCTTGGCTTCTTTTTATGGGGACATGTTAAATCATTGGTATATGACATACCAGTACTAAACCAGGAAGATCTTCTGACAACGGTGGCAGCAGCATTTGGAGAAATTAGAGATAACCCTGGTGTGCTTCGAAGAATGCACCGATCGAGCTAATTTATGCATTGGGCAAAATGGAGCGCATTTTGAGCATCTATTGTAAATATTTTTTTTTAAATAAACATTATTCCTCATTTTATCTTAAGTTATTATTGTGTATCAAAAAGAGATTGACTCTTTAGGTGCATCATCGTATAATATTCCAATTTTCCCGAAAACTTCTAACTTTAGAGCTTTACACACACATTTTTCGTATAAAAGACTTTATATATTAAAAAACTGCCAGTGAATTTTATTTTATGCCAGTGACGTAGAAGTTACAGGGTTAAATACTTCAAATGACTCCTATATCTACGCCCCCGATATATTTAAAAATTACCTCATACGTTGCACAACACGTCATTCCTTGTGTGTTATAAGTCAACCGAATCTCATTTACGTACCTTTAATATTTTAGGAGTTCACGAAATTGATAAAAATCATCACCCTTCAACTTACTCAAAGGAATTTTATCGTCAAACTCCTTCAAAAGTGTCATCATTGATGGTATGGCACTAGTACATCAAATCGCACTTAAAAAATATGATACATTCGGTGCTTTTGCTGATGCTTACATTAAAGAAATTGTATTTTTTTTTCTTGGCCTGGTATTAATAGAGTTGACTTAGTTTTTGATAGATATGAAAACGTTTCAATCAACTTTTTGGAGTCGAAATTATGAAGCAAAGCACAAAACGTTAAGAAAGTAAAATTTTGACCAGTAAGTCTACAAGTATTCCAGCTGATACTAAAAACTTTTTCGGGGGTAATGAAAACAAATTGCAATTAATTAAATTTATCTGTACGTACACATTAACAACTACACCAGTAACAGGATACAATGAGCTATGCATTTGTGGTGGATTAGGTGACCCAACAAATTACAAGGTCACATTTGTTCGGAAGTTTTAGAATTAACTTCAAACCACTTAGAAACCGACTCAAGAATGTTTTCCCATGTATTTCATATAGTATGTGCTGAGATTATACAGATCCTGACACAGAAGTTTTTATTATTGGAATTTTCTTTTGGTCAAAGCTTGCAAATATTATCTGTCAAGTCGAATGGTTTGATAGCTCGCATATAAAAACCACTTTCTTGGTTCTCATTTGGCGGTAATATATCTCGGTGAAAATATCTCCAATAGTTTGCCAGCATTACATGCGTCAATTGTATGTGACACAACCACTCGATTCTGCAGTAAGAATAATTGTCTAAAAGCTGCATCACTCGATTTTATCCAGAAAGTAGCGTTTTGGAGATGAATATTTAGATCTTGAAAAATTTTAAAGTCTGGAAAAGTATGCGTATACCAATTCAATAAACAAATATTGACAGCGGATGAATTAATTTCACAAAAATTTGGTTTCAGGATTAAATTTGCTCAAAATCATATGCACTTCTGACGAGCTATACCTACATTGCTTTAGAGCTTCAACCCAAACCTACATTTGGAAAAATACTTCAAAACCGCTAAGTCAGCCTCTGGAGTTTATTCAATATGGGCAGGAATTAAGAAAATCCTTCTTGTACTCTAAACAAATGGCCGAAGCACCTCTACCGGAATCTCTAATTAAACCTTTCAAATGTAAACCAGGCTACCATACTATGTCTTGTAACTGTAAAAATTCTCGTATAAATTGTATTTCTTTCTGTAAATGTTTTATAAAAGATTGCAAGAATGTATTACTGCAACTATAATACGAGGGACAAGCTACATTTGTTGAGAATAGAAAGATTGATACAAGTTTTTAGAAGTTTTATTTTAAATATGTTCAAAGTAATTGCAATTTACAATAATGCACTTAACCATTCTCTCCTTCCACAGTTTAAAAGCGTTCAACCAGCTGTCTTTAGGGATACTATTATAAATCAAACACTTAACGGCGATGTTAATCTCTTCTTCTGACTGGAACCTTTTCCCTCTCAAATTTTTTTTGAGCTCAAAAAATAACCAGAAGTCACACATCGCCAAATCCGGTGAATAAGGAGGATTCTGTATTATAAGTATTTTGTAACTGTGGTAAGCATAAGCTAGATCAGTTCCTAGATCATCTAAATAGCCGCGCACCCTCCATAAAATTCACAATGGAATTGGAGTCGGAACAAAAACTGCCATTCCTGGATGTACTAGTACACAGGAATGACAACACTTTCACGACAAGTGTATACAGGAAACTTACCCACACGGGGAGGTACCTACACTACAAGTCCAATCACCACAAAAACGTGAAGTTAGGTGTGGCAAAATGCTTGTACGATAGAGCAAAAACGATATGCTCAAAACAAGAGGACCTGAACAAAGGAAAAGAAAATATCGCTAGGACACTTAAAGGAAATGGCTACCCCGATCTAACAGCTAACCTAAACAGGGAAAGGGCAACCGAAAAAGAAGAACCTAAATATACAGCGATAATACCATATATACAAAGTACCTCAGACAAAATACGAAGGATAGGCAGCAAACACAAGATACGCACTGCCTTCAAATCGACCAGAATGCTCAGGGGAATACTCACCAAAACCAAACCATACAATAAAGATCAGAATTCCAAAAATTGCGTATATAACCTACCATGCGAATGCGGCAGAGCATACATAGGAGAGAGCAGTAGACCACTCAAAGTGAGAACACAGGAACACAAGAACAACGTCCGCAAGGGCGAAATAGAAAGATCAAGAATCGCCGAACATGTCTGGAACGAAGACCACCACATCCAATGGGATAACATACAGATAGTGGCAAAGGACGAGAACACAACTCGTCGAAAACTCAAAGAAGCCACATACATCGCACTAGCAGAAAATCCAATAAGCCAAGCTAGTGTAGAAATGAAACCCATATGGATTCCAATAATGCGCGAAGAGCTTAAGCGCAATACACCTGCGCAAGAAGTTACTGCGCAACATGCGCAATAAACTTCTGCGCAACCACGAAAAAGTTTAATATATATATATATATATATATATATATATATATATATATATATATATATATATATATATATATATATATATATATATATATATTGGATTACTCCGTGGCTCAAAGGTGTCAGACTAGTAAGTGAAAGGTACCAGGTTCGAATCTAAGAGTAGTCAAGTGCTTGGGGAAAAATTATATATAACATATGAATTCGACTCAAGTGCGAAAACATTCCTTCTCAGGACGAAGCCGGATGACGGAAGCAGAGTCCGCTTCCGAAACGTCGCGCTCAAAAAGCATAAACTGTGGAAATAGGCCGATCAACTCCACTAAGTAAGGAGGATGTTCTATAATTTTGATTTTGTTTTCCGCTAAATACTGAACAGTTATCGCGTTATCATGATGTAACATGATTCCCTTTTTTGGCACTTTACTGAACACAATAGGCAAACAATTTTCAACATATAATTTAGCGGTAACTGTCTTCTGATCTTCTAATTTAATTGCGGCCACCAAACCGGCACTTCTAAAATAATCATTGCTCATTATGTTTTCACCATCGTAGGGGTTTCCTTATCTTTATGTATCCAGATTCGCCTTTCTTGGCGAGTGGCAACATCAAAAAACGGTATGTACGTTTCATCGCCAATTACAATTTTAGAAATAATTTGATGGCCTCCAGCATTCAACATATCTAAAGTTTGTTGGCAAATTCTAACACGTTCTGCTTTTTGGGGTACAAACCGAGTTACAACCTTTTTGAAATGTTCGTGCAATATTGATCTTACTTGCGAGGATAAAATCTTCAGATTGGACTCTATCGTTGCATAGATAATGCGGTTGTCTTTTTCCACCATCTTCTTCACCGCAGAAATGTTTTCGGGGTTAACAGCAGTTAAAGGAGAACCAGCTCCTTTTCTGTGTACCACCGACTTGTAACCTTGTGCAAATTCTTTATACCATCTATAAACAGTAGCGAGAACCCCAAATACCGACTTTACACTTTCCTAACATTCATACGAGCTCAAGCCTTTCTTGAAATCATAGTAAATCATTATCCGAAAGTTCTCTCGTGATAATTGCATTTTTTCGATAACAGAAGCTTATTCTATGGACTATTTCTCAGACACTATTCAACCGAATTGCACAAGCTAAACTGCAATTGACAGATAAAATAATGCACTATTTAATAAACAACAATTTTTTTTGCACGGGTAGCCAGATTTTTCAATTTTCAATAATTGCAGCTTATCCCTCGTATAACTTTTTAACCAAAAATACTTATAACAAAATTAGGATTTTGGTGTATACCTACTTTTTGTTTATAACAATAAAATTAAAAAAATTAAACATTATATTTAGTCATTTATTAATTGGATAACTTTTTTTTACAATATATCATCCCTAAAATGCATGTATCACCTCTAACAATGAACATTTCAACGTCTTGCAGCCATTGATATATGATTTTTCATAGCAAATTGCACCTTAAATGAAAGAAAATTGTGGTATTTAATTAACTGTCAGCATGGATAATATTGTGATTTAAGACTACTGAAACTCATATCTGTTGCCAGAATCCGTTACTCATATTATGCATACTCACTTCCCTTCAGTCCCCGGTCCGTTCTAGACCAACACTCGAACATGAACGATGATACACCTTATACCTTAAGGCCCGTTTTCACAGTACACTTTGGATGATCATCCCGGATGAATCATCCAAAGTGATTACGAGGATGAAAGCGATTATTGTTTACATGGGTCATCAAGATTGAATTAGTCAGTTCACTTTAACATGGCGCCAAATGAAGTTGTACGAGCAGGAATTGCCATAATAAGTGAATATTTTGTAAATTGGCTTAGACATGTACTTGACAAGAAGATTAGGAAAAAAAAGCGTTGGTGGGTGAGACCGTGGATAGCACGACGTATTAAAATGGGGGTGTCAATGCGTTTGTTAAGAGAATGGTCTGCTGAAGATCGAACTATGTTTCACAATCACCTCAGAATGTCCGAAACACAGTTTGAAGAACTTCTTGCCAAAGTAACGCCGCTAATTGAAAAGCAAAACACAACCATGAGAGAAGCTCTGTCTGCCAGACTAAAACTGCAAATTGTATTGAGATATCTCGCAGCTGGAGATTGTTTTGGAACACTCGAAGCTTTATATCGTGTACCTAGGTGCTCCATATCACATTTTTTACCAGATGTATTAACCGCTATTTATGAAGTTCTGGAATACTGTATCAAGGTTAGTATCTAATTAAATTATTTTCCATATAAACCATTGAAAAATAAAATAATGCATTAATACTTTTAACAAAATAATTTTATTGAAAAAAAAAGTATAACGTAAGTTTAATCGTAATTATTATGTATGGTCGAAAGAGCTTGAAATAAGAATCATATGCTGATCCTTCTGAATATCCTTCTTGGTCCTGCATGATAGGAGTTGCGGCAGAGTTTGTTATGTCACTATTGCTTGCGTACACGGTATACGGTGATGGAATAGCTGTAGATGTATTTGACAAAGCATGTTCCATCCTGAAGAGGTACATGCGTTCTTCGGTCATAACATTTTGTAGTTTCGTTTGGCATATCAAGGCACGATCTAGAGGCATTTTCTTAAGCTGAACTGCCAGACTTCTGCAGAAGTGATCAAATTCATTATCAGTCTCTATGTTTTGTGAAGCTATGGTACCTAACTTATCTACTGCTCTTTCCACAGCGGAAATTCCAGGCAAATTAAGCCTTCGCGAAGAAGATGGAGTGTTTAAGTTTGCCTCAGGAATAGTTTTTCTGCTGCGTTTGCTTTGTTGTGATAGTTGCGTTTCATTATTAGAAACTATGCCATCATTTGTTACAGCAGGTAGAGAATCACCTGTTGCTTCAGGTGTATCCTCGATATCCGGGTCATTCCTTCTTTTGAATCATCCTCGGCATGATTTTGTGGCGATACGGCCCTTTTGCGTTGAGGAACCTGAAACAGAGACCTATACTAGCATACTATAATATATAAGGCGAAGAAGGTGGAATTCCTAGACATTCTTGTATATGGTTTTGTTTTTTACAGGTGCCTACAACCACTAATGAATGGGAAAAAGTAATTAAGGAATATTACATTCGTTGGAACTTCCCTAATTGCTGTGGAGCTTTGGACGGCATACATGTTGCCATTCGCTGTCCTGAGAAGTCGGGTTCATATTTCTTCAACTATAAAAATGCCTTCAGCGTGATTCTTTTTGCAGTTGTAGGTGCTGACTATAACTTTCTACATATTGACGTCGGCAAATGATGCATTAGTGTTTTCCAAATGTACATTCAACGAAGCTCTGGAGAACAATTCGCTCAATATACCCGAGAATGGTGTTTTTGTGGGCGACGACGCTTTTCCTCTAAGGACATACCTTTTAAAACCCTATAGCAAGAGATCATTAACTAGAAAGGAAAGAATATTTAATTATCGGCTATCTCGAGCTCGTCGTCTATCAGAAAATGCGTTTGGCATACTTGTGTCTCGTTTTAGAATATTCGGAAAGCCTATCCCTCTCAAAGTAGAAACAACTGAAATATTGGTGAAAAGTTTGTCGGCAAGGTGCACATGAAGGTCTCAGAGAAATAACACTTGCTACAAGTAACAACCACACGAAACTTGCTGCCACTATACGTGATGCTTATGCGAATATGTTCTGTTCAACTGAAATTGTAGAATGGCAGTGGAGAATGATTTAAATGTTTTGCAGTCGTTTTATAATTTGTTGTCTTGCACAATAAAGCAATTAATTTTTAAACTGCTTTGTTATTTATTTATAGGTACAGTGTGGGGAAACCAAGACGAAGTGGAGCATTCTAAATCTAAATTATAAAATAATAAGAAGAAAATGATATACTTACTGCAGTTCCTGTGCTGCTCCGCGGTATACAAACTGCATGCAGGAATGTATCAGCTTGTTTGTACCAAAATTGTTTTGTGACATAAACGTCACCTGGCCCTGTACAACTTTTTACGGATTTATTTACTTTAGCCAGTTCCGATGAATATCGCGTACGGATTGTTTTTATTTTTAGTTTAATATCCTCGACTGTCACATCCTGAATATTCAGCTCTTTTACGATTTCCTTTAATGCGTTTTCTCTATGGACTTTATTTTTATACGTCTCTGCTTTAGTATTCCAAAGACACTGCCGGTCTTTCATTAAACTCAAAATTGGTGGGGTGTGATCGTCTTTCCACTTAAACACCATTATAAAAACCACCACTGTAGCACACTGTTTACTTTAAATTTAATTATTTAGGTACGCAGAAAAAAGCACGTGCTCTTCTTGTTGCAATTTAGCAGTCACTGTGGATGAATCACTGCATAAACTGCGTGTTTTCACGGTTCATTCAGGATGATTCATCGGCAATGAATCCTCCAAAGTGAACAAAAGTAGAACACGTTCAACTTTGTTCACTGTTCATCTTGGATGATCACTTTCGATGATTTTTTGTTTACACGGTTCATTTTTTATTCACTTTGTATGATTCATCCGGGATGATCATCCAAAGTGTACCGTGAAAACGGGCCTTTATACAGAAATTAATTCATACATACGCTATTTACGGTTTTTTGAGTTTATGATAATTACCTACATTACAAAAATAGTAGTAACAACTATTGTAATACTTCTTGAACTTATTTGTAAATAATGACCTAACAGTTAATGTATACACTTGTTCTAAAACCGATAATTGGTGACTGGTACTAAAGGGCACACGGGTATGCGCCTACCCAACCACCAAGATAAACACGAAAGAAATTCGCATGTAATTCAGAGCATTATTTTATTATTCTTACGTTTTTTTTATAACGATGGTATCAAAGCTTCCTTCCAGACATCAGGCAGGTGCATACAATGCTAACGCTCAAATCTATTTTCCGGGGAACGATCTAAAGTGTACCTATTTCGAGTGTAATTCGGGTGTCCACGGTTATCTTCGCCGTACGCGTATACGGTAAATTTGGGGCACGGCGCGGTGTGTCCCCATCTCCAGCTCCAGTCAACGTTTTGCTTTCATAGAGTATATTGCACATTGATTTCGGCGCGTACCACGCACGCGCGTGTGTATGTTTGTGCGTGTGTGCGTGCGTGCGTGTGCGTGAGTGCGAGCGTGCGTGCGTGCGTGCGTGTGTGTGTCTTGTATAATATTTTACATTCTTGCCAATTTTCAAATAATCTAAAAAGAAATGGTAATGTGAATTAATATTAAGAAACAAAATTAATACCATTGAACTGTATATTTACATTTTTGTAGATAAAATAAATAATTTCATCATAATAGCTTTGTATTTTGGACTAACAAAAGGTAAACAATTTTTTAATAAATTATGAAAAATTACTGCAGATACAGATTTTCTACTTTCTTCTTAGGTTAAATGAATTTTAGTAAAACCTTTTGAAATTGCATCGAAATACCTTACAGAAAAAAGTTGTACACTAAAATTTTTACGCTAATTGGTAACTCTCTGCCACATTTATTATTTAAGAGTATAACTTTATAGACTCTTTTTATGTAAAATTGCCTGTTCTTTCGAATGCACAGTTAGTTTTCAAAAAAATTTTGAGGTGTTCATAAAAAATGGAATTTTGCAACTAACTTGTTCAACAAATAATTTAGCGTACACTCCGTTTTTGGTAACTTTTTATGTGCTGGCCGCCATATATAAATGCGCACCCAGTAAACGATGACGTATTTTAATGAAATTTTCAGAAAACGAAGATATAACAAAAATTAATCAAGTAATCATCGACAATGAAACCAAAACTCTTTCTTTTTATTTGGCTTATGTGTCAATGTTAAGAATATTTTTAAGGTTAATAACTAGTAAACACATTAAAGTTACAATAATGTCTCCTGTACGACATCGTGCAAATTTCCATCAGTTAACGTGGCAGAATAATCGGTCCACAAGAAACCGGATTGTCAATTCGTGATGCTGCCGCTGGCGTAGGACACAGTGTCGCCATAATTTCCTTATGTTGGCGAAGACGGTCAGAAAATAATGAGACCACTGATCCTGAAGATCGTGCTCTTTGGCTTGTAGCTCTTCGGTATGGTTTTTCACCAGCAAGGGTAATTAGTGATGGATGGAGAGGATTAACTGATAATCAAATCTCCTTACGATCAACGTATCGAATAATTCGATCTTTTGGGCTTAGATCATACCGACCATTGATCTGTTTATCACGCCATCGTGCTGCACGGCGACAATGGTGTAACGAGAGTTTGCATTGGAATGTGCAATGGAATCAAGTCATCTTTAGTGACGAATCTCGATTTTGTTTATGGGCTCATGATGGTCGCAGATTGGTTAGAAGACGTCCTGGAGAAAGACGCAATTTGCAGTTTTCAGTGCAACGACATACTGCTCTCACTAAAGGTGTGATGGTGTGGGGAAAATCTGCTATGGAAGCAGATCTCCTCTAGTAGTTATTGAGGGAACATTAAATGCAAATCGGTACATAAACAATGTTCTTGAACCAGTATTACGGTTGTATGTGCAAGAGATTTTTCAGCGAGATAATGCGCGGCCGCATACCGCAAGGGTTGCTATGGAGTTTCTAAATACTGCTAATGTTGATCTGCTTCCATAGCCTTCTCGTTCGCCACACTTATCACCAATCGACCATTTATGAGATATGATAGGACGGAGAATAAAATATCTACAGTCACTCCCAAACGATGTAGATACCTCAGGTTAGCATAGAGTCACTCATTTCAACTATGCCTGATCGGCTAGCTGAATGTTTGAGAAACAGAGGAAGGTCGACGCATTACTAGTGTTAACAATATTTTTATCTTGCTAAAATTTTCACAGTTTATTAATAGGAATAAAATACACGTTTTCTGAAAATTTCATTAAAATAAATCAGCGTTTACTGTGTGTTCATTTATTTATGGCAGCCAGCATACGTTATTCCTAATATATTCACATATACAAAAAAAATGAAGCTCCACCTGGGCTCCATAGATTACACCTAGACTAGTCTCTTTACTTGCTTGCTAGCTCTTTTTCTTGCGTGTCTACATGTGCATCGATTTACGCATTTACGTATTTTAGTTGCTTTGGTATATGGCAGTGGCTTCTTTCTTAGATTAAGGGTCGCGTGGTCCCTAATTTACATGATGTTGCTCTAATTCAGATCCATCTTTTCCAAATAAAGGTTTCTTTGAAAGGTAAGTTTTAATTTTACCACATAAGGGCGTCACATTTATTTCTAACAAAGATGAGAGAGAGTGTGTGTTTGTTAGTTAACTATAGGTGTTTGCATGTTTTCATATTTAAGATATTATGGTTTATTTTATTGCACGTTGAGTAGTATTTAAATTAGAGCACAAGATTGCGATGCAAATCGTGCGTTAAAATATAATTATACCACCAAACGACGTTGCCAATTGTATGTTAACGTTTAATTATACCACAAGATGTCGCTACTTGCATAATTTATATCGCAAGGGATTGCTTCAAATGATATTCAAACTTGCAATTATACCACAATATGGTGTTACAAACTGTAAGTTAAGTTCTAATTAAAACGCTGCTAGCTTAACTTACACCGCAAGGTGGCGTTCCAAACTTGTTTCTTTTTTTTTTGATGGAACACTTTGTACGTTATTGGATGTTTGAATTCTGCAAACTTTTGGTATTCCTTCGCTATAGTACAGAATGGGTTATACTGGGTGCTTTAGAAACAAAGGCTATTTTTATGGTACTGTTTTGATGATTTTCAACCATTCCACCTGATTAGGAGAGACCTATTAACACATGATTACGTAAATTTTTTTAATTTTGTGAAAACTGATAATAAATAGACTATCTTTTGTAATGGGTTGGCCAAAACGCGACGGCCACATTTTCTAATTGTTTCTCAGAAACTGTGAGAAGAAAAACGGAAAATAATATTTTTCTTAAAAACACTTTATTGATTTATTTCATAATGTTTTTGTCAGAAAATGTCCAAAATTCTCTCAAATGCGATAAAAAATGTTAACAAAACAGCTTCTCTTTCAGCAACACTAGAATTAGGATGTGAAGAAATCTGTTTTAAAAATTTTGATTTTTCACAATATTAATAAAAAAAAGAAAATTAAACTTTTCTCAGTCACATACGTATCTTTAAAAGCTATACTTTCCAAACTTCACCTTTCTATCATATTACACTACACTTTTGTTGGTAACTTTCATTGTATTTCAGAAAATGTGTGTGCGTGCGTGCGTGTTGCGCGTGTGTGCGGGTGCGCGCATGCCCGCGGGCGTGTGCATGTACGTCTTCGAATGCATGTGCGTGTGCGGGTGCGTGTGCGTGAGTGCTTGTGTCTGTGCGTGTGTATGTGCGTGTGCGTGTGTGTGTGTGTGTGTGTGCTTGTACGTGTGCGTGTGTATGTGCGTGTGCGTGTGAGGACGTTCTTGCGTGCGTGCGTGCTTTCGTGCATGCGTGAGTACGTGCGTCCATGTTTAATAACTGAAACATTATGTGTCACCCTTTTTATACCTCCGTTTAAATTGTAAATCAAAATGACATATAAATTAAACATATTAATGCAAATGACTATTCCGTGTGTATGTGTGTGTATGTGTATGCGTAGGTTTGTATTTAAAACTTTCCTGACCCTACCAGAAATGGTTATTGAGAAAACTTGTCTACAATTAAATTATTATTAAAGAAACCTATGTAAACTTTGGTCGGGTGTAAGATTGCGGTATGGTTACAATGATCATTAATGCAAGGGATACCAATTACATTCAAAACAAGCTTGTTATCTTGTGTATTTTTCTGTTGCAATGTTTTTGTTCGGTTCACTAATTCAATTCGTTTTTGGCGCAATTTAAAACTTAAGTAATAGATTGTTAATTAAGACGTAAGGGTATAGCTTGGAAGATGGCGAATTCTGGACAATGTTGAAGTCAGTCTTGGTAGGAATGTAGTTGAAGGCTCACCTTGTTTGCGACTTTGCAATGTTCGTGGCTTATTATATCGTTTGTGTTTCGTTTGTCAATAGTGACAATTTTTGGCCATAGAATTAATTGGTTTTAATGTTCTTTAATTAAGTGCTGAACCTTTATTCCGTTGAACTGTTTTATCGCATTTTGGTATGCGGATTTATTTTAACGAGTTCCATGTTAATGGGTAGTTCGCGTACATAGCGCAGCTCGAACAACTAGGGTGCAAATTTGCTGTAAATAGTGCCGCTTTCATAAGTTTTAAGTAGATAATATTAAGTAGCTGTAAATAAAATTATATGTGTACATAATAACGTTAACCAGATGAAGAAGTGGCCGTAGCGTATGCTTTTTGTTTTAAAGATTTGCCGTTATAAAGTTTATATAAACATAAATTTAAGAATTAAAAAGCTATTGGTTTCCATCAATCACATACCGTGTGGAGCGATTGTTGATATATTGTTGCGAGAAAGAAAAGGAAGTTCAATTGACCATTTGTGCTGTGTGAAGGTAACATATTTTTCCGAATTTATGTGATTTTAATGAAATGTTTGTTTGTACTCATTTAGACGAATGAATGTGCCTTTTGGTTTTAAGTTTAATTTAGGAATGTTTAGACAGCAATTCAATATATAAAAGATATTCACTCGTAAACTATTTCGAACTGTGCTTTGATTGTTTCATTATTTTTATGTTATATAAAATGACGTACTGTCAGATTTGTAAAATTTAGATGTTCGACGTTTTATTTATTCTTTTTATGTTAATTAAAATTTAGGATATATAAAATAGATAAATTTGAGGTTGTTGGAATCCTACAGAAATGTTTATTTTTCCATGATTATGGTTGTTTTGATATATATATATATATATATATATATATATATATATATATATATATATATATGTTTATCCGCTATTTTGGGGTAACGATGTTTTTGGGCTATAAATGATTCAGAGGATGTTAGAAATTAGAAACAGAATGGTACCAAATTTTTTGAAATCGTGAAACGTTTTTTGAATTACAATTTGGGGTCTTTTTTGATTATGCATGTACAGCACACTTTTGGGTCTTATTAATATTATTAAAGTGAAACTGTTAAGATGTACTTAAGATCTAAAACATAACGTTATATACGCTTGACATAAACAGAGCACCATTTCTGATCCATGTAATGACCAAAATTCTAAAATAACTTTGCTATCTGTTCTTACAAGAGAATCACAAAGGAGAATGGTTTAGGTGGAAACGCCTATAACCGCGTGATATAATAGATATTTTTGTCAAATGTTTTGATCAATGGGTGATATCTTGAATAGTGAACCTTTGTATCCTTTTATCTACATGGAGTGTTATTTTCACATTAGAACCGCTGAATTTTGGCTTTACAGTAACAAAATCTGAGCTCATCATTGCTTAATCGGCAAACAATAATTAATTAGTTATTGCATGAGGTCCAACATTTTAAGTAGGTGTAATATAAATAAGTTAGAAAAGCATGAGAACTTTCTGAGTATGTGACTTCTGAAATAAAGCGTTAATTACCTATCCACAAAGCTACTCCAAAAATATTATATTTTCACCTCAAGTGAGTCGACCTCAAGGAGGTGAATATCTCACAGATGGTATGACGGGCCAATACTCGAATCGCGACCATGGGTATTCATACTCTATCTCTTTACCGCTAGACCACTTTCGTCTCAAAAACGGCAATATTTGTGGTTCGAGAAATAATAAAAGACATGGTAGAATTTATTACTACTTTTTAACGTAACTGCTAATTTATAGTACAATTATGATACTAAAAGATTATTGTGATAAGAAATTTCTATAAAAAATCTCGAGTGGTCTCCATTCAACCTTCTCCTACTATGTATCATTCCGAAAGTTTCGAGTGTTTAATGATTAAAACTTTAAAAAACAAACTTATAATGGATATATTATAAAGTAGTCAATCCAGTAAGAGTGACCCACACGTATTTATTACTGCGTAACTTACAAAATATTACAGAAAACCTGATTTTTGTGCCTGCGTTGTATAATAGGACATATGCATACCGCAAATGCGTCCAGAAAATATTCGTTTTCCGTCCTAGGTCGGCAAGAAAACTACATTATAATTGGTGTTCGTTGTAGTGACAGAACTTATAGAATATTCGACATTTGACATAACACAAAGCCTAATTGCATTACCGTATACGTGTACGCATCCGTTATTATGTCGGCATTAGTTCCTAAAAAAACTACAAATTACATCTATAAATTATTATAAAGTCAACAAATTGGCAAGGTACCTACAAAATTCGAGTAATGAATAATTTCGCAACTTTATTTTTTAGGTTAGGTATATTGGTTACCATTAGTTCGGGTACTCATAAGTTTGCAAAGTTTACTCATACTCGCAAATATCCATTTTCTGGCCTTGTAATAAAAATAACTATTATTACAACGAAAATGAATATCATGACAATTAGTCAACGTTATATTTCGTACACTTCTGTTCACCGAAACTGTACACACTTAGATTTAAGTTGTGTAACTCGTTCTTTAATGTTAATGCCAATGCCAGTATCATCCAACCATCTAAATATATTGACATTCATTTGAACGTCAACATTTTCACTCACAACCATGGAAATAGATCTAGACCAAATTTACAAAGCTTAAAAAAAACAAAAATCGCTCTCAATACTTGTATACTTTTTCTGTGAACATAAGTGTACAGGGTGGCCAACTAAGAATGCGAGTTACTGTATCTGGGAAACTATCCATCGTAGAGGCTTGCGCAAAAAAAGTTATTATTAAAACGGCCAATGCAAAAACCTGGTAAATATTTTCAAGTTTCTGAAATGGCCGCTAGGGGGCGTAACTACAATCTTGAATCTAAAAAAGTGATGTTTCTGTGAATTCTGCTATATTAACCTAATACAAAAATAACTGATCCTTGAAATCGAGGATAATCTGAACTTTTTTTGTTTGGCACTTTTTGACGTATCTATAAAAATAATTTAAGTTTTGTTAGTTTCACATGTCGTCGCTAGAGGGCTTTGTCCGACATTCCGACAGAAACGTTTAATTTTCGCAAAAAAATTAAATGCATTGGTATGACTTTTTTTCATGAACAAGTAGCTAAGTGATGCCTAAACAAGCTCGCGAAAACCGTATCTCCATAACTTGTTCCTAACCTAAAATATCGACCAAAGAAAACTTTATACGAAAATCCCTTGATTTTTTTTTTTTTTTAACTATATTTTTCTGGAATTGTTTCTATTATGTAATTTGTGGCCCCAAAAAGGAACGATTTAAAGGAGGAAGGTTTTTAATGCCCCCGTAAATGCTGGAAATGCTGACCATCACTCTTGTGCATTGCTGATGCCTCTTATGAGTAGACAAAACTGCAGCTTCAATTTCGCCTCTGAATAGGTTACCTAGAAATTGCGATTTTAAATGTTTGTAAATTTATTCACCAGAATAAAATCACCATTTTTGAAATTACTACGGGCAAGTAAGCAATGCTAAAAGTTATTCGAAAGGCCTATTTTTTGTTTGTTTAAATGCATATTCACTATGGATATATACGAAAAAATACAATTAATAGAAGCAGGCAATGGAAACAGATACCTAAACAAAACACACATAATCCTCACATTGTCAATAGTTGTCAATACTTTCGCGTTACTTTGAGCAATTTTTGTGCTTTCAAAATTCGTTTTACGAATAATGAAGCTGTTGATATGCTTGCGGTTTATTTTGAATGTATTCAGAATACCGCAGTAGCCAAAAGAGTTTACGCGGCTCGATATCCAAATCGGCGTCCTTGCGATGTAAAAGTTTTTCCCCGATTAGTGGCGAGCTTACGAGCCAATGGTAGTTTTCGGCCTACGTTTCAACGGCAAAGAATTGGAGAAACGCAAGAAAATAATAACCGTGTACTGGGCTATATTGAAGGAAATCCTCATGTTAGCACAAGAGCGTTATCCACTGAGTTGGGCATATCACGGGCAACGGTTCAAAATATTTTGAAGGACCATAGGTAAGTTCTAATGGCCATCAAAATATATAGGTATTCGTTTAAACTTTTTTTAATTACTTTAAGAATGCACCCATATCATGTCGTTTTGCATCAGGCCTTGAAAGAGGAAGATTTTGATCGAAGGTTAGACTATTGCCATTGGATGTTAGGCATGATACGCGAAAATAGAGAATTTTTATTTCAAATTCTTTGGACCAATGAAGCCACCTTCAGTAGTGACGGGGGAGTCAATCTGCACAATATGCATTATTGGTCTGCAGACAATCCCCATTGGTTGCGCGAAGTTCGGCGCCAAGGACGTTGGAGTTTAAATGTATGGTGTGGCATACTAGAGGCAGAATTATTGGGCCATATTTTTTCGAGCCACCCCTAAATGGCAATGTATTTCTTGACTTTCTGGCAAATCAATTACCGTTGTTGTTGGAAGATGTGCCTCTAGAAACAGGGTAAAAATTGTTTTTGCGGTTGGAAGGTTGCCCAGCACATTTTGCTATTAATGTGCGAGAGGAACAAGATATCGAGATGCGGTTTTCGCAAGCTTGTTTACGCATCATTTAGTTACTTGTTCATGAAAAAAAGTCATACCAATGCATTTAATTTTTTTGCGAAAATTAACCGTTTCTGTCGGAATGTCGAACAAAGCCATCTAGAGGCGACATGTGAATCTAACAAAACCTCAATTATTTTAACACTTGTAGCCCAAGAAAAGCTCTTTTCAACGCGCCCAAGTTTGTTAAAATCGGATTAGCCGTTTCGAAGATACGGGGGGTGATTTAAGGAAACCTTTGAATACCCCTCACCACTTTATATTGATAGATACGTCAAAAAGTGCCAAACAAAAAAAGTTCAGATTATCCCCGACTTCAAAGATCAGTTTTTTTTTATTAGGTTAATATAGCAGAATTCACAGAAACATCACTTTTTTAGATTCAAGATTGCAGTTACGCCCCCTAGCGGCCATTTCAGAAACTTGAAAATATTTTCCAAGTTTTTGTATTGGCCGTTTTAGTAATAACTTTTTTCTGCGCAAGCCTCTACGATGGATAGTTTCCCAGATACAGTACCTCGCATTCCTTGTTGGCCACCCTGTACATTAGGCGAGTTAATAATTAGTTAAGGATTTGCCTGAAACACTAGAGACATTAACGTTTTGATTCAAACTTGTATCTTGAATAGAATTATGTTATATTTTGTTAGCAGTTTGTACTTTGTTTTGTACCGAGTCATTTATATACCCTTCCGCTGCAGAAGAAGATCGCCACCCACCATGTCTTTTTAAGGTGGTCATATCGCCACCAGTACCAACTAATATTATTGCTGACGATCGACGAAAGCTGTGGCCGAAATACTTTTCTGCGTTCGGAAGGCCCATTTTAATAAAATTATTTATTCCCACTCTTAGATTAGAGGTACATTTACCATTACAGTATTGAAAATATACCAGATCTTGATTTGTAGTTCTATTACCAACATATTTTTTGCATATATCATAAAATTGATCAGTGATTGTAAATGTTCGTGTTTTTTTTGTTTTGGTATTTGGTACTTTAACTAAAAAGGCTTTCCCTAAGTCTTTAACATCCTTCAACTTCATATTGTGTCATTCTACCGACCGGCATGCACACATATTAGAGCAACCTTAAAAAAATTAATTGATTAAAACTGAAACTATTCAAATACTTTCTTACCTTTGTCAGGAAATTTAACTGATCAGGAAGCTTTATAAATTCTTGGATTTCTTCAGGCTTAAAAGTATTTCCCTTTTTTGGTTTAAACCCTTCAGACGTTTTAAGAAAGCCTGTATTTTAGCGTATTTTTGAATATTAATACTTTCTTAATACTTTACTTTACTTAATATTTAGCATACTTTTTAACATCGAATAGGTCAGTCAAAGTGTTGATGACGTATTTTCAGCCAATTCAGAAAAATTAACCAATAATGCAGATTCCGACGTCGAGCTTACGTTGTTGTCTGTCCTCCATTCATTGAAATTTTCGTACTCGGCCTGGTAAAATTTGCGCGACTTTTCCGAAAGCAAAATAGATGCTGTTTCTGCGGCTTTCCTAATTTTTTTCGGAGGTTATACAATTCATACAACATGTGACAAGTCAAGACAACCACGATTGTGCGATGAAAATAATAAATCGAATAGCAACCAATGAGAATGTTCATTGCGTGTATAAAAAGCTTATTATACACGCAAATTGGTGAATAATGAAATTGAATGACAAAAAATGTGTTAGTATTCTCAACAGTATTAGGTACTGTTCATATTTTAGGGTAATCGTGAACAAAATAATTTAAAAATAAAATAATTTACTGGAAAAAGTAATTTAAAAAAATTTAAAAAAACGTTTTCGGGCGGGCCTAGATTCGAACCCGCGCGTTCGAAGACATTTGCATCAGCAGAACGCGGTCACCTAATAACTAGCTACAAGACTGTGGTCCGTATGTAACCTATTTATGCAGGTAATACATCACTTCCGGTTGACTGATTGTTACCAAATTTTGCACTTAGAAGTTGTTCGCTATTTGTTGTATATTTACACAATTTGATAGGAATTTGACGTAGCAAAAAGGCAGTTTACCTGAAAATTTCCAAAATGACTTCCGGTAAAGAACCACTTCTAGTCAGCAAAAGTTCATACGATTCTTTAATTTTATTATAATTTAATTTTAATATAATAAAATCATTTACGTAGCGATTCTCAAATTATTTATCAATTCTAGCAATTGGAAAATAGCGGGTAAACTTGATTTTGTACTAACCATTAGTACGGCATACATAACATAAGGGATAAATTATCAGATTGTGGCGATTATTTGATAAAAATTCTTGGAATGTAATGTTGCTTTCTAATATAAACGGATATTTATGCTCTCAGTTAAATCTCAAACTTTTCGAGTTGAAAATCTGTTCTTTGTGATAATTTCTTGCACTAACATTTCAATTTTGAGGATTAATTGATAAGTGCATCACATTACAAAATACATGAATCCAAAATGATGCCATTGGTCAAACCATACAAAATTAAGTAAATACGAATATATTACATTTTCACTAGCTTGCAAGTTGCAGCAATGTTATACGTATCAGTTTAACAATTAAAATATGTCAAATAGCTAAAATACAACCAATCGAAAAATAAAGTGCAATGAACACCCACGTTGTATGTATCACGTCGTAAAAAAGCGAAATCCATTCAAGGTTACGGCAAATTTGTCCATACGTTATCATGTTATGAGAGAAAGAAATATCTATAACACGATCTCTTAGAAAAGAAAGCTAGAAAATTAATTATATAAGATTGATGTACTTCCTATAAAAGAAATATTTAATTTTGATTAATTATTAGGAACATCTTAGAAATAACAGCAGTCTTTGTTAATCGAAAATCACAAAATAACTTGTACTTGGCAGAACAATTTCCAAAAAGTTATTAGAACTTAATTAAATTTGATATTCCCTATATTCTTATGAATAGGTGGATAGGTAATCATATCTGAGAATATTGTATGCAAAAACGTATTTAATAAGTATGAAAAATGTAACCGTCAAATTGAATTGTAATTAAAATGGGGTTTATTTTATTTAAGACCCACTCTAAACCATATTATCTACTATACTATACACAATTACACTTGTTCAGCAAATATGCAATAAAGATCACCTTAAAACAATACTGTCACACTCACAACTGGTATAAAATAAATAATGTGCTTTTCCTAGCTATACTGAAGACATTAGACTTTCTTGAATCTTAAACACAAAATTTCAATCAAATTAAATAAGCTTAAATACTTTAAAGTATTTAAATTGAGATTCTTTCTGTATATACTTACTTTTGTAGTTTTTTTAAATACAACGTATTACGAATTCAAAAATGCCTTATGGAATTTTTTACTTTTAGATGGCTTCATCTGAATTTTTAGCCCGATCATAGAAGTTTTTTACGGAAAACAAATTTTGTTATTCAATTATGCATTATGACATATTGTTCTAAAATGAAAATATCGACGACTGGCGTAATTTTGTCGTTTAGTCTATGATGTCATCATAATTTTAACTTGATCGTAGAGCAGTGAAACTAAGTTTTTCAAGTATACCCTATTTAGTTACTCAATAATGCCTTAAGACGTTTTTTTCTAAAATGAAAATCTCGACGTCTGTCGTAATTTCGTCTTGTTACCTATGACGCCGTTACAAGTTTAACTTGATCGTAGAAAAGTGAAACTAAGTTTTTTAAGTAAACCTTATTTAGTTACTCAATAATTCCTTATGACATTTTTTTCTAAAATGAAATATCGACGACTGGCGTAATTTTGTCGTTTAGTCTATGACGTCATCATAATTTTAACTTGATCGTAGAGCAGTGAAACTAAGTTTTTTAAGTACACCCTATTTAGTTACTCAATAATGCCTTAAGACGTTTTTTTCTAAAATGAAAATCTCGACGTCTTTCGTAATTTCGTCTTGTTACCTATGACCCCATTACAAGTTTAACTTGATCGTAGAAAAGTGAAAGTAAGTTTTTAAGTAAACCTTATTTAGTTACTCAATAATTCCTTATGGCATTTTTTCTAAAATGAAATATCGACGACTGGCGTAATTTTGTCGTTTAGTCTATGACGTCATCATAATTTTAACTTGATCGTAGAGCAGTCAAACTAAGTTTTTTAAGTACACCCTATTTAGTTACTCAATAATGCCTTAAGACGTTTTTTCTAAAATGAAAATCTCGACGTCTTTCGTAATTTCGTCTTGTTACCTATGACGCCGTTACAAGTTTAACTTGATCGTAGAAAAGTGAAACTAAGTTTTTTTAGTAAACCTTATTTAGTTACTCAATAATTCCTTATGACATTTTTCTAAAATGAAATATCGACGACTGGCGTAATTTTGTCGATTAGTCTATGACGTCATCATAATTTTAACTTGATCGTAGAGCAGTGAAACTAAGTTTTTCAAGTACACCCTATTTAGTTACTCAATAATGCCTTAAGACCTTTTTTCTAAAATGAAAATCTCGACGTCTGTCGTAATTTCGTCTTTTACCTATGACGCCGTTACAAGTTTAACTTGATCGTAGAAAAGTGAAACTAAGTTTTTAAGTAAACCTTATTTAGTTACTCAATAATTCCTTATGACATTTTTCTAAAATGAAATATCGACGACTGCGTAATTTTGTCGATTAGTCTATGACGTCATCATAATTTTAACTTGATCGTAGAGCAGTGAAACTAAGTTTTTAAGTACACCCTATTTAGTTACTCAATAATGCCTTAAGACCTTTTTTCTAAAATGAAAATCTCGACGTCTGTCGTAATTTCGTCTTGTTACCTATGACGCCGTTACAAGTTTAACTTGATCGTGAAAAGTGAAACTAAGTTTTTAAGTAAACCTTATTTAGTTACTCAATAATTCCTTATGGCATTTTTTCTAAAATAAAATATCGACGACTGGCGTAATTTTGTCGTTTAGTCTATGACGTCATCATAATTTTAACTTGATCGTAGAGCAGTGAAACTAAGTTTTTTAAGTACACCCTATGTAGTTACTCAATAATGCCTTAAGATCTTTTTTTCTAAATCGAAAATCTCGACGTCTGTCGTAATTTCGTCTTGTTACCTATGACGCCGTTTCAAGTTTAACTTAATCGTAGAAAAGTGAAAGTAAGTTTTTTAAGTAAACCTTATTTAGTTACTCAATAATTCCTTATGACATTTTTTCTAAATTAAAAATATCGACGACTGGCGTAATTTTGTCGTTTAGTCTATGACGTCATCATAATTTTAACTTGATCGTAGAGCAGTCAAACTAAGTTTTTTAAGTACACCCTATTTAGTTACTCAATAATGCCTTAAGACGTTTTTTTCTAAAATGAAAATCTCGACGTCTTTCGTAATTTCGTCTTGTTACCTATGACGCCGTTACAAGTTTAACTTGATCGTAGAAAAGTGAAACTAAGTTTTTTAAGTAAACCTTATTTAGTTACTCAATAATTCCTTATGACATTTTTTTCTAAAATGAAATATCGACGACTGGCGTAATTTTGTCGTTTAGTCTATGACGTCACCCCAATTTTAACTTGAGCGTACAGCAGTGAAACTAAGCTTTTAAGTAAACCTTATTTAGTTACTCAATAATGACTAAAGAGGTGTTTTTTCTAAAATGACAATCTCGACGTCTGTCGTAATTTCGTCTTTTACCTATGACGCCGTTACAAGTTTAACTTGATCGTAGAAAAGTGAAACTAAGTTTTTTAAGTAAACCTTATTTAGTTACTCAATAATTCCTTATGACATTTTTTCTAAAATGAAATATCGACGACTGGCGTAATTTTGTCGATTAGTCTATGACGTCATCATAATTTTAACTTGATCGTAGAGCAGTGAAACTAAGTTTTTTAAGTACACCCTATTTAGTTACTCAATAATGCCTTAAGACCTTTTTTTCTAAAATGAAAATCTCGACGTCTGTCGTAATGACGCCGTTACAAGTTTAACTTGATCGTAGAAAAGTGAAACTAAGTTTTTTAAGTAAACCTTATTTAGTTATTCAACAATGCCTTATGACATTTTTGTTTTAAAATAAAGATATGGGCGTCTGGCGTAGTTTTACGGTTTTAAATGACAAACAGAATTTTAGCTCGATCATAGAAGTTTTTTAAGTACACATTATTTAGTTATTCAATTATACATTACGATATATTGTTCTAAAATGAAAATCTCGACGTCTGGCGTAATTTTGCCGTTCTCCCTATAACGTAATCATATTCATTATTCTATCAAAATATTTTAGTATGACAAAAATATGGTATTACTATGAAAAACTTATTGATTTTACATGTATTTAATAAATGTTTTATACATATTTTGAACGTATTTTGAATATATGAAAAAAACCATTAATACAAGAAAAAATATTTTAAATATATTTATAATGTATTTCCTATCACATATTTAATATCTATTAAAGATAAGTTTCTGCTGCTTGGGCACTGACCTAACCAAGAACAAGAGTGAAAGTCATTCAGTACTAAAATTCATGAACTAGGCAGTAAAAGGGACGGTAGGAATATAAAATCGAATAAAGCTCAAGTCGTTTCTGTCGACGATTTTTTCTAATTTGCCCTTAGTTTTGGGGTGTTAATAGTGGGGACCGCGGTGGAGGGAGAAGGGGTTATTGTGTAAAGTGGAAACTGTAGACTATTTCAGTTGAAATACACCACGACTCCAAAGTGTATGTTTGTAACAACCCATTTTGAGTTGTATTAAAATATACCGTAATTTAAGGTCTTTCGATCATTCAGTTGTAAATATAAGAAAAATTTTATTAGCTAATGATTTGTAAATAAGTGGTAGGCAACTTAATTTGCATTTCGGTGTAACTTAAGTTGCATATCTTCTTAAGGGTATATGTCTCTTAAAGGTTTATACTCCCACTTCAAGTTATTTTTCTGATCATTTTATTCGCGCAATACGTCATCGTTGACTTAATTCTTTGCGCAAATCCTTTCGCGCACGACTACATCGTCTAATTTCAAAGCATCCATTTTTTTCACTTCCTGATGAAAGTTGTGTTATTAGGAAGCTTTTTTTGGGTTTCCACCTAAATTTAGTAAAACGTGCCATTGATTTGATGGTAAGATATTTTAACACATTATACTAAAAATTAAAACATTTGCTCTTTTCAGGCACTTTTACTTTTACTTTGATTTACACTTTTATTACAATTTAAGTACGCGTTTAATTTTACTGTTGCGTACGCTTTCATTTTATGATTGCAATTTTTATTTGAAAATTTCAAGAAAAGGCAATAAACGGAATATTCCATTTCAAGAAGACAAATTTATAAGAAACAAAATTCCAGTTTGGGTGTGGTTGACAACATAAAAGCATTGTTATTGCAATATATTGCGCAACATTGACACAAGGATTACGTCACCTTGGTTTGCATTTCTGCATTATTTTTTATAATACCAAGGGTTCTCAAGAAGGTGTAGTATATTTTGTAACAGGTATTTATGATTTAATTAGTAATTTAAGGCTATTTTTAAGATACATTTTATTTAACCCTATCATTTTAACTGTAAATAAACATAGTTGTATATTTTTTATTATTTTTCATTTTGATAAAATTTTTAGTGTAGAACTCGGTTTAGTTATTCCGAGCATTATAAAAAATAACTTGGTGTCCGAGATCATTTTATTAGTGTTACATTGCAAAAATTGAGGTAATTTAGCAAATAAAAAGAAGGAACCACCCTACGTTAAACTACCGACTGAATCAAAGGCATTATTTTTGGTGAATGGTTTGTATCTCCAGTTAGTTTAACGATTTGTGTTTGGAGAACTTTTACACTCATTTATTTTTAACAATTTCTTTATTATTTTGTTTAAAATTTATACGATTACCATTTACACCACTTATTTATATGTTTGTCCTCAAAGTGTAGAATGCGTATCTTATCTAATCCGCCAAAATTCAAGACGTACTAGAACACATCATTCTAAGCAAAAAAGTTCATATGTACATGGGTCCGGAAATGCTTCGTTTCCGAGATACAGGGTGTCAAAATTGAAAAAAGAAATCGCGTTTTCTTCAGTATCTTGCGACTCTTTCGAAATAATTTCATGAAATTTCGTATCGGTTTTTTTTTTTAATATTAATTTTTCTTTTTCTTTTTTTAATGTGGGATATTTTAGTGCTCCTTACAAAAGTTAGTTTTAAATAAATAAACATTGTGAGCTTTAAATGCGTTTTTCTCGGAAAGGGTTGCTCCTAGCGACTTCACTAAAATACTTCACTAATTAGCAAAAAAGATTGGAAAATCGATTTTTCTAGTCCAAAATGGCATACAGTGTAGCATAAAAAAGTTGCAACGATTTAAAGGGGTCGAAATGGTTGCCGCTGGCGTCCTCTAGAATCCACAACTAAATGGACCACTAATTTGAATTTGTCATCGCAAAAAAAAACCCGTATAGTAAATTTCATGAAATTATTTCGAAACAGTCGAAAGATATGGAAGAAAACGCGATTTCTTTCTTCAATTTTGACACCCTGTATCTCGGAAACGAAGCATTTCCGGACCCATGAACGTATGAACTTTTTTGTTTAGAATTAAGAGATCTAGTACTCCTTTAATTTTGGCGGATTAGATAAGATTCACCTATATATATATATATATATATATATATATATATATATATATATATATATATATTGAGATGAATCTAATTAGATGCAAGTAGCTATGTAATTTCCATAGTGAAGTTTTGTTTTAGTTTGTACGAAAATGGTACATTTCCTTAAATAATTGTAGAATAAGATGATTAATAAACATTGAGGTGTTTGGGAAATTTAAGATATTTTTCTTAATGTTGTGTTAATAATGGTAATTTTAATAATAGACAACACAGTACATAAAAGTATAGGGGATGTTTGTTTTCGTTTTTGAATTAATTCAATTTTCTTTTAGTTTTATAAGTTTATATTAAACAATATTCCCTAACGACATGTAATACGGGTTGTGGTTGACAAAAATAATGTTACAATTAGAGATAGGCTGGTATCAATGTCACAATTTACATGTGCGCAGCCGAGATTTGTGAGAACATTCGTATTTGTGCGTTAAATTTCATAATAGTGCAAAACTTATAAAAAAACAGAACAAGCACATTAGTGGGTGACTATATTACATGGATCATGCAGTAGATCTGGAATTATTGTGTTTAATTCAACAGTTCATCACATTAAACTAGTGTATGACAACATTCCGACACTAGTCGTAGGAGAACTTATCAACCTACAAAAGTGATTAAATAAACTAATTTGTAACCTAAACTATAGTTCTAAACACTTACATTAACTGTTATGGTGCTTAAAAAGGTGAAATTTAACATTAATTTGATAGAGACAATATGAGGTTATGTCATATCCTCGAACATACAATTTTTGTGAAAAGTAATTTTAATTGAGACAATTCCTATAAAATAAATTAGTAGAGGCAAAAATAGTAAGGTAGCCTCAATTTTATGATGTAATTCCTTATATTTATGTCTAATTTTGTTAATTGTAGTTTGTAAGAATTTTGTTAGATTTAAGAATTTTTTCCTTTAAAATTGGCCGCAGGCATGTTTGAGATGTATATTAGGGTGCAGTAGCTTCCCCTATTCCTGTGGAGGTAATTTTCAAGCCTGTAAATTGCATAGAATTAGTTTAAATTCAATAAATAAGGGTAGAAATCAACATAGTTATTAAGTGTCCGATTTACATCATGTTTGGTTTCAAAATTTAGAGAAAATTATGTAGATTTTGGAAATGTTTTTAGATTTAAGAAATGTTAAACAGAAAGAAAGTTATAAGGTTTTAAAGAATTTTCGTAAATTAAGAATTGTTTTAACCAATAGGAATTAAGCAAAAATTTCTCGTAACTAATGAAACATTCGAAAGATTTGGTTGTCAAGTAAAAATATATAAATACAAGCGTTTTCAGTTTCACTTGATCTCTTGATTTTCAACTTTTGCAACAACTTGTCAGAGCAAGCTGTTGCGAATTGTTTTTGAAAATATAAGTTTAAACAAAATTTAAATCGCATCGGGAATATAATAAAGTGCGGTTTAGTTTCGGAAGTGATCATGAAACAAGTGATAGTCTTTTATTCGTGATATAATTTTAAATAAGGTTAGTTTACCTTTTCGAACCATAATTCGGAAGTTTCGTTGAGTTATAAAATTTTTTCTGACGTTTCGACTTTGTGTATTTAAATATAAATCGTATATGTTGATGTGCATACTAAATTGTGGTGTCCATAAGTTAATTTCATTATACACCCTGTTTATTAAAAAGTGTTTAATTTACGACAACCATCCATATTCCATGCTCATTCAAAAATTTACTTTTGAATGCAATTTATTAAAGAAGCAATAAACCTAAAACGAAGATTCGTCAACATTATAATATTAATAGTGAAACTTACCGAAGTGAATAAGCTGATTATCGTAAAGAAAACTTTGGATGTTCGAGTGGCAGAATAGCAGGTTGCATCAGCGGGTGTTTACAATCGTCTTGTGCAGCAATTACCCACGAAGAGAAGGACAATTATGTAAGTACTTTGTTGACATTGATACTATATTGTTATGTTCACAATTTATATCTTTTGTAATAACAATGATGTGCAACAACAAGTATGCATGTTCAAAGGGAATGTTATTTGTTCTAGAATTTTAAATGTTTTCTTGATAATTGGGTTTTTATTAATCAAACATCTTTATACTTACTGGTTTGTCAAATTTCACTTTCTTTATGATATCTCATATGATTGCGGATTCACTGCGCACGCTCACTTATAATTTTAAAAGAATTTGTTATGTACAGGGTACAACGCAGATATTTATGCGAAGTAAAGATTATAATCCAATTTATTTAATCAATTAAGATTTTTTTTAAATTAAATAGGACATTACCTTAATGTATTTTGATCATGTTAACTATGGTTATTGTAGTCAAACAAATAATTTAATTCAATTTCGTGATAGTTTGTTTTAAAATATTAAAGGCAGGTTCCTTCTAAATTTTCGTTGATCCCTATTCCCTGTTAGATGAGTCTCATTGTTCTACCGATGTTTATTCTAGCCGATAAAAATTATTACTAGCCGTAATGATGAAATACATCATTAAATATTATATCAATTAAACATTATCCCATTTAACATTAGACGTATTTATTTTATAAAAAATATTAGGGGTTTCATCGTAATATATATATATATATATATATATATATATATATATATATATATATATAATAGGTGCCAGTTCGTTTTGCCTCGTATTTGGGTACTACCATACTACATGTACTTCAATATAAAATTAGGTGAGGTGCTACAACGAACGTATGTCTATCAAATCGCGATTTTAGTTGATGCGGTAGATCTGAAAGTATAAGAGAATGGTCTTAGTAGCACCATTTACGGTGTCGTGCCGTACACTTAAAACCACGTGCGTTACAAGGTCAACCAGTTGTCTATCTCAGGTTTCCCCTTTTACGAACCTTTGTATTCATTTATTACTGGAGTAAAAATATTTAAAATTTGTAAATTACATCCTTTATGACCAAAGCTTAGACGAGCGAGGAAATAAATGCGTTATTTTATTAAATGTCATAACTTCCCTTACGATTCAAAGTAGAGTAAAATCAAAATCGGAAGATACCAGCGCAGAAACGCATTTTTAAACTAGATAAAGGTGCAGTAATGATTGGAAAATGACACAGATATTAGTACTGTGCGCTCTAAAAACGTTACTTTCCAGCTGATCGTTTGCCAACTTTTGTTTATAACCTCTTTGTTTTTCCGGCGTATCAAATTTGTTTATTACTTATTCTACAAAACAGTTTATTTTAAAACTATCCGCTGCCTGTATTGAATTTATAAGTAAGTTACTTTAATTATTAATTTCATGTTATATTAATGTAACCAAATCTACTTCTTTATATAATGTGCGACGCAAGTATATCTCATAACGCTCAAGCACCTCAAGCAAGAAAACGCCATGTGTTATCTGAAGATGCTCGCAAGATTGTGTGGAACAATTACAAAAACTTTAAAAGTATCAATTCAGGTAAAAAGCAGTTGGATAACAACGTTTTATTTTGTAATATTCCAAGGAATTTATAACCTCATTAAAGATGACGAAACAGTTGGATATTCGGGAAAGAAAACGTCATTTAGAAGTTTACTTTTAAAAATGGGCTTCAGTTAAGTTTACTGATTAATTTTTAATCATATCTTATCTTGGGTTTTATGTAGGTGGAAAAAAAACATCCGATCGTCGTAAGATTATAATAGAACGACATGAAATACATTCTTTGCGTTGTGCATATATACGTTCGATCACTAATTATCGGAAAGCAAGACGACCAGTTATATACACAGGTTAGTTTTGAAGATTACAAACTATACATTCTTGATTCTACTGCATAATCTTATGTAAATTGTAGATGAAACACATACATTCGTCTCATACGACACCATATTCGTGGACGGATGGGACAAACGCAGGTCGTAAATCTCCTATTGGAAAAGGAAATCGCCTTATAATCGTACATGCTGGTATGTTTATTTAATTTTATAACGTAAATATGTTGCTATTTATCATTATTTTAGGTGGTGAAATGGGCTTTATAAATAATGCTCTGCTAATGTTAAAATCTGGCCAAAAATCAGGACGTTAATTGTTATTAGCAAATGTATTTTAAAAAAACTAGATTTTGTAATTATGACAATAAAATATTATTTTACTTTATGATTATTTCAAAGATTTTTTACTTCTAAAATTGTATTCTTGGACAACAAACGCGTAAGTAACAACCTAAACTTTTATTTTTTCAAACGTATATTTTTTTGTTAAGCTTTGCACTCTGACGTCACTTTTTTGCGCAGCTTGGTGTCTTCCGATGTTGATTTTACTCTATTAAAAAAATTATATATTAATACGCTATTCAACTATTACTATTTAATTAGCTTAGTTGTGGACGCCTAAAACTTGATGTTGATAAACAAAACGCGTTCATAATCCAGTAAAATATCAAAATTTCAATAAATGTCAAGACTATTAATTTCGTTTCTTTATTCTACCTGTTCTACCAGTTTTAACAAAACCTTTACATTGTATTATAACTTTTGACTATTGAAATTGTAGTAAAAATAAGAACCGAATGTTTAAATTCTTTTCAATTTTCGATCACTGTAATTTGCATTTGCAATTTGTATCACTCTTTTAATTTGCATGCATATAATTTTACAGCTTTAAGATAAAATTAAATTTGAATAGTTATCTTTTACGTCATTTAACTTTTTAATTTGTTTAATAACGTATACTTAAAATTTTAAGTTCTCTTACCTTTAGCGAGGTGATTAATTTCTTTTCTTTTGGTTCATTACTGATATCAGTTTTAATAAAACCTTTACTTTTTATTATGATTTGCTTTCAATCTAGTATGATCATTGGAGAAATCCAAAAATTTGAATTTTAGGTGGTTTTCAATAAATACGAAACGTCAAGATTAAGTTAAATGTAAATTCCTATCTTTTACAGTATTTTCACTATGCAATTGACTCATTTATGTATACCTACAATCTGAAATAGATCCGTAAAGCTCTCTTATCATTAACTAAAGTATTAAGTAAATTTTAATAAATGTTAGAAATTAATTATTTCCTGTCTTTGTTTAGTACTTTCCGACAATTTTAAGTTACTTACATACAATTTTACAACTTTTAAGATACAATTATGTTTGAATAGCTATCTTTTATATTTTACTGTTTAATTTGTTCATTAATTCTCTTACCTTTAACTATAGTACGAAATAAATTTATATAAATATTAAAGACTATTAATTTCTTTTCTTTTGTTTCATTAATGCTATCAGTTCTAATGAAACTTTAACTTTTTATGATTGCTTTCATTTCATTACAATCAATGGGCTGCTTGTAAATATACCATTTTTACAAACTTCAAGACAAAATTAAAGTAGTTATCGTTTATGTAATTTTTACTCTTTAATTACCTCAGGTATCTATGCCTAACATTTGAAACCGGCCAACAAGATTCTTGTGATTAACTACAGAATTAAGTAAATTTCAATAAACAGACGAGATTAATAATTTCCTGTCTTTTGTTCTTATTGCTTGTTTATCACATAGTCAGTAGAGTAAACAAAAGAACAGACTCTTTAAATAGCTGTCAATAAATATTGAAAGATTACCAAATTCTTGTAATTTGCATAATTAGGTACTTTCAGCAAGATTAAAGTAATTTAATGAGCCAGATATACTTAATGAGATATAATAATGTTTATTTTTTACAATAAAAAGATAGGAAGGTAATACTGCTATTAACGTGCGCTTAAATTATAAATTAGAATTGCAAAAAAAAACGGGTTAAAGGCAGTAAATCTGATCTAAGTTTTAACCCTAAATTATAACACAACAAAAAGGGATAAAAATAAAGATTAGCCTTGTGCAAAACGAACAATATACAAATATGGAATTTTAATTTGAATTGTATTAATATGGTGAATTATGCTTGCGATGTTAACAGCTGTCTGTACAAAAATCTAAATTTGGATAGTGATTGCCTTTTGAGAGACGGTAACAGTTTATTATATAAGGAGTAGATGTTATATGTAAATGATCGATGAAACATATATGTTCGAAAGCATAGAGATGAGGTTAGTCCTTTAAATCTAAGGTTTACGTTGTGAACATCGCTTCGGTGTCCGTTTTTTTGGTGCAAATATGGTGGAACTTGATTATAAATGATTGAATGGTAAAGTACAGCGGCATGAAGTACCAATCTGTTATCTATGGTTACCCAATTAGCGTCGTTTAATTTGGAAGCGATGGGTTGATATTTCCTTATCCCATAAACAAAGCGTAAACATGATTTTTGTACTCTTCGAATACGATTTATCTTGTACTTTGCAAGGCATGACCGTATTAAAATGACTTAATAAGACTGACTCGGTTAATTGTAATTTTAATAACATTTTTAAACTAGAGTACGATTTCTTAGCACATTTAGCGACAAGTTCTTGAAATCGTAGGTTATTGTCTGTTACTAAGCCCAAGTTTCGTACCACTTGTGAACATTTAAGATTTACATCACTAACTAATATTTTTAAGACATTCTCTATTTTTTCTTTGAACCTGTCAGGAATAATAAAGATAAATTTAGAAGGATTTAAGCTAAGATTATGTTTTCTGGACTTACATCGTAAGTAATTTATATCATTGTTTATAATGTTATTCGCCAACGTTAGATCGGAGTGAGTAAAAGAATATTTCAGTTGTGTATGTTAGATATGAAAGGTATAGTTACGTACCTAATTGTTGTTAGGTATTTCTGCACAATGTAAATTATTGAAAGATTACAAAGATAATCTGACAAATGTTGACATCTAAAGTAATACTGCTTAACACGGAATTTAAATTTTTGGATACGTTGTCAAACTGTTTCATTAACAAATTGTGAATATTCTTAATTCTGTTCATATGTTTTTAGGGGTATTCGTGAAGATTTTTCAATGGAATAATTAACCAAATGATTAATAACTTTCTTAGTATTTATTGTCGTGTGTAAATTCGAAATGATTATTCTATCAGATTTATGACCTTTACCGTTTTGCTCATGTCTAAAAAATTTAATCTTTAATTGTTCCCTGTCCAATTGTAAATTGAAGTTTAAGATTCACTTTGTTCAATTTATTATCCTGTACCTGATTTTTACGTACTAGAATAATAATAATGTCAGTTATGCCTGAATGGCATTTAAAATCATTGCTAACCCGCTACTGAATTAATTAATTAATTGGTAAAATTCTAAATCGCTAAATCGTTTGAAATTCAGCATTGAATGAAATCTAAATTACATCCACTCACGTCCTACACATAAAACGTGTGGATTACATAAATTACACAAACTAAACTACTTAGACCTATTGTAACATCCGGCGCAAATCCAGATATGCAAGTTTTTTATCGAAAATTTTTTCTAATCTTACTAAACTTATATTTAGTCAAGTCGGTAAAAAGATAGCAAAAAATATTTTCTGAGATTTTTCTTCAGAAAATCTTAGTGGAGGGGTGATACATCATAAAACCACAAAAACCACTTCTGATGGTGGTGCGCAACCCCCTACAAGCCACCCCTTTTGAGGAATAGGTTTATTTCGGTAATAACTCGTTAACCGTCAACGGTATCGAAAAATTACTTATTATAAGAAAGAAAGCTTGATTAATTTTCTAAACAGAAGTATCCTATTATTTTTCCGATGTGCCATAGTTTTCGAGAAATTCACTATTGAAGATACAAGAAAAATTGAATTTAAAAAAAAATTTATGTATTTAACATATTTACATTTAAAAGTATAGGTAAAGAAAGGAGAGAATTTTCCATCATACAAAATTATGAGAGTAGCTAGATTTCTAGGATGTTTGATTTTTTTTTTTAGATTTTTTAAAGTATATAATTGTTAATTGTTAACATATTCTAAAAAATGGAACAAGAAATGAAATATATTCATTGGGTGACTTTATTTTGAGACCATGAGAAATAATGAAAGTCTCTATATTTTTGGTAATTATGAAGTTAAAATCATCATATCCAAATACGAATTAAATGAAACTGTTTTTAGAAAAGTTTTGTAAAATCAGAACCATTACTCAAATAAAAAGCAAAGTTCAACATTAAAAAAAAATAATCCGATGACTTAAATTTGTTAATGATAGGAATTTTATATTACTGAATGTAATTTTAGATATTTCTTATGGTTTAATAGTAATAGTAGGAACGGCAACAATAGATCAATTATTCAGTATTGTCTATCCTGGCAGTCTCTTATTGCGACCTAAAATGACGCTGCTCTTGTAAAAGCGATTGACGTTTTCGTGACTTCATTACAAATTTTTTTGGTGAAAGTTATAAACTCTAATTTTTAAAATCTTACAAAATTGTTTTCAACTTTAACAATTTTAATAAATAATACTGGTGCTGGCGAAGATAACTGTAAGTGTTATCGAAACGTTTAGCTTGTATACATATACTACAAATCCCCCATAAAAAACCCAAAAAGATAAGTATTTTAATATGTGTGAATATAGCGAAAGTTTACATTCTCATAAAATTAAAAATTATTGATTTAATTCTTACGAAGTGCTTGATATTCAAAATCTCACGAGAGTGACTACAAAACTAACGCGCTGGATCGTATATACACGTGTTTCTATATAGTGGTGCTTAAACGTAAATATATCTATACAAAATTCCGGGTGCCACTTCGACGATTAGTTTCATGGTGTCACAAGAACCGATTTTCAATATATGTGTGTGTGTGTGTGTGTGTGTGTGTGCGCGTGCGTGTACGCGTGCGTGTGCCTGTGCGTGTGCGTGTGCGCGTGCGTGTGCGCGTGCGAGTGCGAGTGCGAGTGCGCGTGCGCTTGTGCGTGTGCGTGTGCTTGTGCGTGTGATAATTATTTTAATATGTGTGAATATGGTGAAAGTTTACATTCTCATAAAATTATAAATTATTGATTTAATTCTTACGAAGTGCTTTTATTCAAAATCTCACGAGAGTGACTACAAAACTAACGAATGTTTTAAGAAATCCTGCATTCTTGCACAAAAGTTGTTTGTGACGTCAGTGCACCACAGACCTCCCACCCAGTTAGTATATATATATATATATATATATATATATATATATATATATATATATATATAATATATATATATATATATATATATATACATATATATATATATATATATATATATATATATATATATATATATATATATATATATATATATATATATATATATACAGGGTCCGGCAACAAGAGCGCCTTCTTCTATATCTTCCGTTTTGTATAAGCTAGATTAATAAAATTTGTAATGCAGTTATAGTTTAGTTGTGGGCATATTTTAAAATTATTCACGCGAATACAGGTTTTTTATTTAAAGAGTACCAAATTATTATATAAAATTTTCAATGGAACATCCTGTATATTATTACTTTTTTTGAATTCTACACATGATTCCTAACAAATTTGCAATATATTTCCCTATCCCTAAATATAGTCGTTCCTGAGTTATTTCGATTTTTCTAAAAAAAAATTGAAATTACAGAGTTTGCTTTGAAAATGTACCTCCTTAACTGTTGAAAAATAAAAGTTATCTAATTTATATGAGAATAAGTGCATATGTGAATAAAATGACATAATTGCATACAGGGTGCTTATAATTGACTTGCCAATCAACCATTATTCGAGCTAGTAAAAGTGTACTTTTTCAAATAAAACACCCTGTATATTATTACATTTTTGGTTTCTACATATTAACCCTTATCAGTTCGCCATACTACTCCATATCCCTAAATATAGCAATTTCCGAATTATTTTCAATCTTTCAAAATGCATAAGATTATTGAGACGTTTTTTAATCTATGGTCTCGTATAGATAAAAAAGAACATCATAAAACAATTGTATTATACATTCAAAAACCCAACACAAACTAATATATTATGATAGAAGACTAATTACAATTTTTGTACTGAAAGCATTGCATGTTAATAAGAATTTGACAAATATTTACTTCAATTTCAAGTAAAATTCTAAAATCAAGTGTGCTTCTTATAAAAATTGAATGTTTGACGTAAATAAATAAAACTGTAGTTAACCATTTACCAGTGTTATCGTTAGTAATCAAGATAAATCAAGATAAAATGAATTGTACACAAAATGAGTTAGTTGATATGATATTCGTGTTGGGTGCTGCAGAAAGAAACTGTTTATTGGCCAGCAGAATTTATGCTGAAAGATATGCAGATAGAAGACATCCATCGTTTCAGAAAGTTATGAGTAGATTTATTGCAACTTCATGTGCCAATTACTCCAAATATAAACGTGTTAAACCTTCTACAAATGAAGATAGTGAATTGAGGGTTCTTCTCGCCATCGAAGAGGATCATCACAGAAGCCAAAAGGACATAAGTGAAATAATTGGTATAAGTGAGAGATCAGTAGGCCGTCTTTTAAAGAAGAATCGCTTACATCCCTATCATATTCAGTTACACCAAGAATTGAGCGATGCAGACTTCGATCATCAAGTAAGATTTTGTAACTGGGCCAAAGAAAAAATTACTCAAAACCCAAATTTTTTATATAATATTTTATGGACAGACGAATCAACATTTCATAAGAATGGATTTGTTAATACACATAATTTTCATTATTATTCCTCAGAAAATCCACATTTATTAAGACAAGTTGATAATCAACATAAATGGTCTTTAAGTGTCTGGGGTGCCATCGTTGGGGATTATGTCATCGGTCCATTCTTTTTTGATGGACACTTGAATGGTGAGAAGTACCTTAACTTTTTGCGTAACGATTTACCGGGCTTATTAGAAAAGATTACTCTTGATATTAGAGCCACAATGTGGTATCAACATGATGGCGCTCCTGCTCACTACTCTGCAGATGTAAGAGATTATCTCAATAGTCTTTCCAAATAAATGGATTGGGCGAAATGGACCTGTGAGGTGACCAGCTAGGTCCCCTGATCTGACAAGAATAGGTTTCTTTTTATGGGGATGCATAAAAGTATTGTCTATAGGTAACCACCAACCACTGCCGAAGATATGCGTAATCGTATAACATAGGCTTTTCATAGCATTACTCCTGAGTTGTTGCGTAGAGATCTTTTAAAGATCGACTTCAGGTCTGCATTCGAGAAAACGGACAACATTTTGAACAATTATTATAAATCATTATCGCTAATGATTAGCATTAAATTATTTTTTTTTTATTTTATTAGTTTTGTATTTTTAGAAATAATTTTAATAATTATAGTGTATTAGTTTCTGTTGCGTTTTTTAATTTGCAGTACAATTGTTTTCCACTGTTTTTTTCTCTATTTATGCGAGGCTATAGATTTAAAAAAAATGTTCCAATAATCTTATACATTTTGAAAAATTGAAAATAATTCGGAAACGGCTATATTTAGGGATAGGGAATTGTATATCGAATTGATAAGGGTTAAAGTGTAGAAACCAAAAACGGAATAATATACAGGGTGTTCTATTTGATAAAGTAAACTTTTGCTAGTTGGAATAATGTCTGATTGGCAAGTCAATTGTAAACACCCTGTATGCAATTATGACATTTTCTTTGCATTATAAGAAAGCTCTATATGTGTACTTGTTCTGATATAAATTAGATAACTTTTGTTTTTCAACGGTTAAGGAGGTACATTTTCAAAGCTATCTCTGTAATTTCAGCTTTTTTAATAGAAATCGACATAACCCAAAAACGGCTATATTTAGGATAGGAACAATGTGTAGAATTCAAAAAAGTAATAATATACAGGTTTTAAAATATGCACACAACTAAAATATAACCCCATCCCAAATTTTATTAATCTAGCTTATATGAAACGGAAGATATAGAAGAAGGCGCTCTTGCATATGTATATATATATATATATATATATATATATATATATATATATATATATATATATATATATATATATATATATATATATATATATATATAAGGCGGATCGTATATACGTTTTTCTATATACTGGAGCGCGCGTGCGAGTGCGAGTGCGCGTATGCGTGTGAGTGTGTGTGTGCGTATGCGTGTGCGTGTGCGTGTGCGTGTGCGTGTGCTTGTGCGTGTGCGTGTGCGTGTGCGTGCGTGTGCGCGTGCGTGCGAGTGCGAGTGCGATGTGTGTGTGTGTGTGTGTGTGTGTGTGTGTGCTGTGTGCGTGTGCGTGCGTGCGTGTGTGCGTGTGCGTGCGTACGTGCGTGCGTGAGTGCGTGCGTGTGTTTATAACTTGAGTGATTTTTAAGTGTTAATTTAATTCTGTAATCCTCATCTTTACTCACAACCTTAACATTTTCGCGTACATTTAAAATTTAAAGTTTAGTTATTTTGGGTTACATTCAAAATTTATAGCTAATGTATATGTTTGTGGTAGTGGCATTTCTTTGTAGCGTTTTATTATTTAAGGAAATCTTTAACGTAATGGATTATGAGAATTTCTATTCTAGAGTATTTGACATTTTGATTTTTGCGATAAGTTCATTTTGAAGGACGCTTTGAATGATAATGTAACGTAGATTATAAAGTGAATAGGTCGTTGACCGATCAGCTGTTTAGTTTTGAACATGACAGTTTTTGAGTAGTCACAACTTTTTGAAGTGTTTTTTTATACGAATTATCTGATCAGCTGTCCATTACCTGGGTTTGCCAAAGGGTAAGGAGTTTGTTTATTCGTTTGGGGATGAGCTGTGTACATTTCGAATTTAGGATTTATACCCCGATTTTGTCGTTTATTAAATTTTAGGACTTTGTAGGTATTTGATCGTGTTTGTTTACTTTGTTGTGACGTGTTTTTAGTTTTGAATTGAATAATTAATAACCGTATTAATCAGTTTTTTTTGTTATTTGAGTCAATGATATTGACGTGGAAGCTTACCTAACTCTTTAATTAGTTTTAGTTTTATTATCGCAATTTTGCGGCCTTTATATGAAGCTTGCCTTTTTCAGGCGAGTTTGCGTAACTTATTGAGAGTAGCTGTTTATACAGGGTGACTCGCGAGCCACTGTACATACTTATGGTGGATGTAGGATCTTCTCTACTGTTCGACGGATTTACTACTAATAGTTTACGTTATAATACCAACTTTTTCAGATAGTAAAGAATTAAATTCCAGGACCGTAATTTATAAAAGTGAATTATTGGAACCTCGGGTCAAAACACATACTATATATCGTTATTGCAATTTTTGTTTATTATTACATAAAGTTCTCGGAGTTTGGCACACTTAAGGATAGTTCAGCATTGGATCGAATCTTTTTGAGCAAAAGTAAATTCACCAACGCTTTATCCACGAGTATAATTTGTTTATTTGCTAATTTTATCAACATTGTTCGTTTATCCGCATCACGCTGTTTACAAAAAAATAAAATCCAGATGCCGAGTTGAGAACATGTTATTTGGAACAGAAAGAACAAAAATTAGAGATCGGCATTATAAATTACAAAACAGAATACATATTTTAGTATATAACAACTATAATAAAGAGGTAAGAACCTGCATTAAATTTTCAAAGTGCATTCCACCAACCTCGATGCATTTCTCAATATAAATTCAAAATTGACTTTCTTATCAGATCTGGATTTTGTCTATCTTCTTCAGAATAGAAGTTAATTCTATGTAATAGCTGCTCGCTGCTTTAAATGGGAACACTATAAGCTTTTTGTTTTAAATGGTCCCATAGAACGTAGTCCAGCGGGTTGAAATCGGTAATCTAGTCAGCCAACGATGTGGCCATCCACGTCCAATCCAACGGTTTGGAAATTGTTGATTTAAATATTCCCTAACTTTAAGGCCAAAATGAAACGGAACACCGTCCAAATGAACGGCGCTTGTTAATATTTGAGCGAATACATTCGGCCGAATAATAGTACTATTGATTAGACCGCATCGGACATTAAAAGAAAAATGGTGTTGCAAATGAGACTGTCTTGCTCCCAAACATGAGAATTTCTGCTGTCTCTTGTGAATTGGGCTTCCTCTGTAAATAGTGTGCGAAGGACTGTTTTTCTGTTTCTAATCCAACGGGGAAACGCAAGCCTGAGAATACGGTCACCTTCTTCAAACTTCTTGGATATGATGCGGGTATACATTTTCCATTTTCAGTGTTCTCCATACGCGTGTTCGGGGTATTCCCAGCGGTGCACTAATTCGTCTGGTGCTGGTCTTAAGGTTTGCATGTACAATGTCTATAATATTTTCTTGTTCTGCGAAGGACCCTATCAACTCGAATACTGCTAGAAGGAAATTTTCCATGTTGTTTTAAATAATTGTAGACCGAAAAAAAGGTGAGGTAGTTTGGTGTTCTTCTACCCGGAAAAAATCTTCTGTAACATACTGCTGCCGCCCCTCCATTACCATCGCAAAGACCATAAACATAAGTAATATCATTAGTGCATAGTGACATTTTAAAATTATTATTAAACTAAATTTGTATGTAAATAAAAGTACGTGACATAAAAGAAAAACTCAGTAAATGCGGAAATATTTATTTAAATATCAGACTGACGGCTGCCACAGCAACCTAGATCCTCTGATGGAGACGTTTATAGAAATGCATCGAGGTTGATGGAATGCATTTTGAATATTGAATTTTTAACTTTTATTAATTTTAGTTTATTTTTCTTTGTAGCCAGCGTGATGCGGGTGAACGAACAATGTTGATAAGGTTAGCAAATAACCAAATTGAACAGTTCGTGGATATAGCGTTGGTGAATTTACTTTAGCTCAAAAAGATTCAATTCAATGCTGAACTATCCTTAAGTGTGCCCAACTAGTTAATGACTTCATTCTATTTATCTATCCGAAAGCTATATGGAATAAACAAAAATTACAGAAACGATATACAGGATGTGTTTTGACCCGAGGGCCCAATAATTAACTTTTATAAATTACGGTCCTAGAAATTGATTGTTTTACTACTTGAAACAGTTGATACTATAACGTGGATTATTAGTCTAAAAGTTGTAAATCCGTCGAACACTGTAGAAGATATAGAGTGACATTGATTTTATCAAAAAAATGGAAATCACCCTGTATTTCCATAATTAGGCTGAATTGGTCAATTTTAATAGTCATTGGTCAATGGTCTAGGCGCATCCTACATCCACAAGTATGTACAGGGTGGTTTTTTTTCGTTAATATTATAGGGTATAGGCTAAACGGTAAGAGATACAAAAAAAAACTAAGATACGTGTCCCGTTCTCTTTTTTAGTGTTTAGTTTAATGGCGCAATCGGATCTACGCTAACTAAATTGGTTTCGAAGATACAGAGTGATTCTCAAAATCTGCAGGTTTTTATTATCTCTTATGACTCGGTTATTTATGGAGATAAAAAAAAGCTTTGGATACGAAAGTTTTATGACTTTTTACGTTGAATCCAGTGGCGTTCTTAAAAAAAATATAGATGTTTTATTTTTTGAGATATTATCAAAAGTAGCATTTTCTTAAATGGGACACCCTGTATCTGATAATCTCAAAAAATTGCATTTTTTCTTGAGATTGCAACAATATATAACACTTAATATTTTGCATTGTCCTAAATAGCTAAAATACTAAAAAAACATTTTTTTTAGTTGGCCATGGATTTAATCAATTCTTTATTTTATACTAGGCATAATAAAATTGCAGATAATAACAATAATAAAACATTAATAAACTAAAACAACAACTACAAAAAACAAGAAAAGATTTATAACAACTCAACAGTAATTATTTCAAATACTTATATATAACAATTATCATAGGTGGTTAATCACAATAGGTGCTCAAATTGTCTTCCATTCTGCTCGATGCATTTTTGGGCTCTGCTTGTAACTGAACAAGTGGCGTTATAGATTTGAATATTTGGCACTCTTCCAATGCAATTAATAAAATTTGCTCTGAGTTCTTCTACAGTATTACTTCGGGTTTTATAAACTTCATTTTTGATAGATCCCCAAAAATAAAAGTCGAGTGGCGTCAGGTCGGGGAACGCGGAGGCCATCTGTTTGGTCCATATGTACCAAGCCAAGTTTCCAAAATTGACATTTAGTAAGTCCCTTACCATGTGGCTATTATGTGCTGGAGCACCGTCTTGTTGTAAATAAACATTATTTCTTGCAGCTAATGGCATGTTATCCAACTCCATTATTACACATTCTTCCAAAATTTGGATGTATCCTTGAGCATTCAAATTTTCATTCAAAATTCTGTAGTTAAGGACTCTGTTTTGATATAGCGCCACCCATACATGGAACCCAAACCGTCCTTGTTGTATCCTGGCGACCGTCTGATGAGGATTTATGTTTGACCAATACCGATTATTATGTCGATTAAAATTCCTTCGCTAGATATAAAAGCCTCGTCGGTCCATATTATATTTTGAAAAAAATTGGGATTCCGATTAATCTGCTGCGAATACCAATAACAAAATGTTAAACGCCGCTCTTCATCTCCAGGATGTAAGTTATGAACCTTTCTTATTTTATATGGTTTATACTTATGCTTTCTTAACGTTTTTAAAACTTTAGATTTACTTGTGCCAATATCTTTCTCAATATTACGGCTAGATATCGTCGGATCAGCAGCAACACAAGCTAATGTATTTATTTCATCTCTTGTTCTATTTGTCTTATTGTAAATCTTACTTCTGGTTTTCCAAATGATCCATACTCACTTAAATTGTGATATAATCTTTCAAATATTTGTTGTTCTGGCTGTCGTCGTTCCGGATAACGCTCAAAATATAAGTCAAGAGCTGCGTCTTTATTTTTATTACTCTTAATGTAGTACTCAAGCATATTTAATTTTTTATAATTTTGAAAATTATTCATTTTAATCACCTTTTTTAAAAAATATAATCGGAAACGAAATAAGAATACCAATACATAATTGTTACTGAATTTTATAACATGCAAACAAACAAAAACAATTGCTTAAAACATTCAATTAATGTCCAACTAAAAAAAAATGTTTTTTTAGTAATGTAGCTATTTAGAACAATACAGAATATTAAGAGTTATATATTGTTGCAATCTCAAGAAAAAAATGCAATTTTTTGAGATTATCAGATACAGGGTGTCCCATTTAAGAAAATGCTACTTTTAATAATCACAAAAAATCAAACATCTATATTTTTTTAAGAACGTCACTGGATTCAACGTAAAAAGTCATAAAACTTTCGTATCCAAAGCTTTTTTTTATCTCCATAAATAACAGTCATAAGAGATAATAAAAACCGGCAAATTTTGCGAATCACTCTGTATCTTCGAAACCAATTTAGTTAGCGTAGATCCGATTGCGCCATTAAACTAAACACTAAAAAAGAGAACGGGACACGTATCTTAGTTTTTTTGTATCTCTTACCGTTTAGCCTATACCCTATAATATTAACGAAAAAAAACCACCCTCTACAGTGGCTCTCGAATCACCCTGTATTTGAACAAATGACCGTACCATGTTTATAATTCTTTTACCTCTACATAATACCTCCTGTATTACTTAAAGGTTGTACTCATGTAGATGACTGCGTATTGCCCAATTCTGTTAAACATAATGGGTTAGATTACCAGATAAAATTTGTGTACTTATAGAGTACAGTTTGCTTATTCATTTGGGCCTTCCATCCTCTTCTCAGAAGGTAACTGTATCTTTTTATTAAATATAAATATGTAATTCAGTAAGCAACGTCTAATACTAAGTTTAACCCTTGAGTTAAGTAGTTGGGAATATTACTTACATTATCTTCAGTTTGGTTAAGATTGTGAAATTAGTAATTAAGACTAATATATTCTTCTTATACCTACTAATTTAATAATTATTGAAACTTGAATAGGAAATATTTGTATGGAAATATCTATTGATAATTATTACTAGAGGGTTATTCAATTGAAACCCATCTTTGGTCTATCAAAATACATTTACAAATACCCTGCTCTACAATTAAGCTCGTAAAATTCTCGTGGCTGCTGGTTGAAGAATTCCTTGACGACGTTTCAGTTTCCGATTCAAAGTTTTCCTAGGCGTTCTCGTCTTATTGTTTGATTAAGTTTATTCAGAGTTTCGTTAAATAGATTTGATTAATATTCATTCTGTGTTCTTTAAATTCTATCAGCAATGGTCCCTTTTTTTTTCAAAAAAAAAATGCTAGCATCACCTTGCCTGGGGAAGGTTGCGCCATAAACTTTTTTGGTGGTGGTGATTTTGAATGTTTCCATTGCATCGATGACAACTTACTGGATGGTTCGAAATAATGGCACCAAGTTTCGTCATCAGTAACTAGTGATAAAAGGAAGTTATTACCTCTTTACTTTACTTTGTAAGATGTTGCTGCAAGCATTTTTGATCCTCAGAAAAAAGACCAAACTTTTTTGTAACCCAATTTCTGTACGATACTACACTTACATCAATATTTTGTGATGTCGCTCTGATCAAAATTCGACGATTTTCTCTAATCAAACCGTCCACACGCGCTATGTCTGTGTCTGTTGATCCAGTAAACAATTCACCTGGGCGCGACGCATTTTTTCGTCCCTCTTTATCATTTCTAAATTTTCGGCACCATTCCTTTACAGTTGGATAGGCAATAGATGCTTCTTCATAAACTGTCTGTAATCGGAAATGGAATTGCGTTGGTTTCAAACCAAAATTGAATTACCGTACATTGACCAAACTTGGGCCGATTTTTTATAACAAATACCATTTCAAAGTCGCAATATTTAAAATGATTATGAAATAACATTACTGACGTTGCAAAACGTTAACTGGGTGATTAAATTTTTTTCCAAGGCTAATTTGACCAAAGATGGGTTTCATTTGAACAACCAACTACTATAAGGACTGGTCTTTCCATCTCCAGATAAAGTTACAGTTAGTCAACTTTCAGATATATCTTACAGCTAGCGCTATTTTCCGTCTTTCCAATGTCAGTTACCTCTTATCCAGTAGTTAACCTCATAAACTAGAGGGTAAATTTAACAGCCACATGAAGTACCCGATAGCGCTGTATCTCGCGGATAAGCGCTGCCGAATACGTACTAATTGTGAGTTTACGACGGTAACGTACAAATCGTAACCTCAAATTGTCACTTCGCGGTTTTATTGTATAAGGTATTCATTATTAATAGAATAGTCTTTTCATAATTATACTATGAACGATTTAATTAATGAAGCGTTGGAAGTACAAGAGATCGAGATTTTAAACCAAATAAATCCAGATCGCCGACCATATACTATTGCTCAACGTATTGATCATTTTGATATATGGGATGATCTGGATTTTTTTCGAAGGTTTCAAGGAACAACAACAATAACGAAAAACAGAACAATTAACAAACACAATAAAAGCACTGAACTGTGAATAAAAGTGGGTACATAAGCTCAATTGTGAAAATATAGTAAACAAAGGTAAACACGCGTGTAAACAGATTTGACAATATAAATGCATCTCTTTCTACCTTCCTGATTTGGGTAAGCCACGTCTCGCTCTTACAACACTTGCCTGAAATTAGCCACTTAGGGCTGCATTCAGTGAGTATTAAAAATGGTACAAACAGAGATAACTAACTATCGCAATAAAGCACTTGGAAAGACGGGTAAAAGTTATCTAACAGATTTATTTGGCGGATAACTAATAGCAATGGATAGCTAACTGGGACTTTATCTGGAAATGGAAACACCGGCCCTAAGTAAACTTCCTTTTATCACTGGTTGTGTAAAGTCTTCACAGAAATAATTAAATTATTAAAGCTATTTTGCAGTACTTGCAGAGAATTAGTAACAAGGTTTTTCCCTTATTTTATAAAGTTCTAAACATTAATTATTTAAAATTGTGTAATTGCAGTCAGATCAACAGAGATAGTGTCTACGTATTAATGCTGTACAGCTGACCACAGAGTGAATTGTAGTTTAACGAATGAAATTTAAAGGTTAACAGAAACTGTTGCGGGAAACTTCAACTTTAACTCTTTGTTAATTGAGTTAATGAAAGATGACTACATACAGAATGATTTAGTACGTAATTTGTCTTTGAAGCGCGTCAGTCATGTAGAACAAATGCTTGAGTGCGTTGGCTCATTGTTATCATTTCGGTTGTAGTAAAAATGTTTACGTTAAATTAACTAAGTTCACTGACAAACAAATAAAATGAATCGAAATTGCTAGTTCACTTGTACTAATTATAAGTGGTGAAAACAAACACATTTTATAATTGTAAGTGCTGCAAAAATTTAAAACCATAAATTATGTAATTAAAAAGGAAGCTGCATAAATTTAAGTAGATCATCGACAAACTATTGAGTGAGCCCGGATCTATATTTTATCAGGTAAACAAAAAGGTTCGTGCGGTTTTTGTATACAGCAGGGTGCCATGAATATTTTTTAAGTTGTTGATCGATAGCACATGTTTATTATCTGTTATTCCCTTTAGTACGAGTCCTCCTTTTGTCGGGTAAATATAATACAAAGTAAAAATAATAATAATAATAATAATAATAATAATAATAATAATAATAATAATACGTTTTATTCCCATAGTAAAATACATGTGTGTTATCGACCGTACGTTATATCTAAAAGTAGATAATTCTTTACATTGGAGGCTTGCTTGGAAAATGGTTCTGCATGCACTACGAATGCACCGAGAGTTACAGTATAGCTATTCAATCTATTTAAGACACCGTTTATATTATTTGTTATTTTAAAATTGTCCAATGTAATAATAAAAGAGAGAAAAAAGGTTTATTCATATATGACTCGTTCAAAACTGTATTTTAGATACATTTATTTTATAATTACCAATACCTTGTTTAGAAGAGATGTGTTACTTAATATCCACTTATGCAAGCTTTTTAATAAGTTTTTTGTTCATTTTGTTCATTACAAGTTTTTGTCCAAATAGTAATTATGTGAGGATTCTGTCTTTGAGATGTATGAGGGTTACTTATATTAAAAAACTGCCGAAGGACCTTGAAAAGAAATAAATATTTTAGGGATAAGATGTTCAGTTGCATGAATAATGGAAAAGATGGAGTCATTCTTGGTTTGTTACATATTGAACGGATCGCCACTTTCTGTAATTTAGCAATTGATCGCAATCTAATATTTGATGCAGCTGCCCAACAAGAAAGACTTTGTTTATACTACACCTAGGTGATATTTTGTTTGTACACAATATAAAAAACTGATGAAATCTGGCCTTTACACGATCAAAGCGAAAATAATTTTTTTATAAATCATGTTATCGTCGTTTGTTTTATTTTAAATGTAAATTTATAAGTACAATATAAATGCTAAATACGAGTTGCAGTAATCAGGTTTTGTGTATTACTTTCTAAATTAGTTAATGATGGGAAAGCAATAGCCAGTTTATATCCAACCATTCGTAAGTAGAAAACATGTTTATCGAGCTGTATTAAAAATATTTCAGTTCAACATATGGTTATTATTGGAACAGTTGAAAGAAAAACACATCTGAAGGTATGCGTATTATTTTGTAATATATGTTTTACTTGGTATTGCTAACACATATGTCGATGAAGATGTTTAAATGTATTATTACCCTTATAGGATGACGTCATAAAATCAGATCTACAATAGCTGGTACGTATTCGCGGACTTTAAACTTGTAGTTATTATTAATCCGCATATAATAATAAACCATTGAAACCTTTTGTCTTTTACTTCCATTATATCAATTTGATATTTTTAGAACATGTTAATATATATATATATATATATATATATATATATATATATATATATATATATATATATATATATATATATATTCAGTCCTTTAATGAGGTTTTTATAACAATTAATGAACGCGTTTCTATAAAACAAGTTTGTGTGTACGTAATTGAACATGCAAATAAATCAGACATAATTTTTCGAATGTTTAGGTGGTGACTGTTTAGAAAGAGAATCTTACTATATAAAAAGAATTATTGCATTAGGGTAGAAATTATTTATTTATTATTTCACGTAATATTTAATTTAGATTTTAATGCATTCAGTTTTGAACTGTAAGCTGGTTTCTGCAAACTGTAAGACATGATTTATTGATTTTCGTTGATTGATTGAAATTGATCTGATTGATTTGATCGAGAATGATTTGTTTGAGATTAATTGATTAATTAATTAATTGATTTGTTTGTGTGTGTGTGAAAGAGCCGAAAAAGAAAGATACGGATAACCGAGAGAGAGAAAGAGAGAGGTGTGCATGGTCAACTTTTATTAGAGAAAACACTCGCTAGTCTATACACAATTAGATGGCGCTAAAAATCAATTTTAACTCAAAGGGGACCAGAGCGCAGACCCTGATACAAGTCCTGTCTTACAAGGCTAGGGCCACCTTATTAGAATACAAATTTTTACGACGGGCGGCGAAGGCCTACACCTGTCTTTAGGTTAGAACCCACCTACAATTGCACCAAGGGGGCCACGATAGGGGCCAAGGCCCAAGAGCTAGTTTCTGCACTTCTCTTATAAGGTTAGGGCCTCACACCATTTCCAACCAGGGTGCCGCGAGAGGGGGCGAAGGCCCGAGAACAAGTTTTAAAGATCTACACATGTCTTACAAGTTAGCATTAGGGCCCCTTATTAGAACATTGTATGCGCACGCATTTGCCTACCTTCCAGGGGCGAAACTACCAAAGAGGCCGTAATTAGGGTGAAAATTCCATCAAGGGGTTAAAAATGACCACCCAAAAAAAGCCATAGGTGTGAACTGACAAACAAGTTCTTAACACAGCCAAAAGGTTCCATCAAGGGTTGAAAATGTCCTCTGAAAAGAAGCTATAAAAAGGTTCTTAATACAACCAAATTAAGGGTTAAAAATACCCTCTGAAGAGAAACCATAGGGGTGAAAAAATACGTTCCCCACGTGGGCATGTAAAAAGTGAAAGGTGAGGTGTCCCACAGCTCGGAGGCTTGTGATGTAAAAGAGTGAAAAGTTAGGTGCCTCTCTTCTACTGATTTATCTCATCGAATTACACTACAGACAAAATTTCATTTTTTAAACTATAATTTGGTTTCTTTTCGGTAAATTGACTTCGCAAACCACTAGATAAAAAACCTCGTCCTTCGCACTCGTTTTTTTTATCGTAGATGGTTTGTGTCATCAATTTACCAAGCAACCGAATTCAATTCCAACCTCTCGTGTAATTACAGCCGACAATTTAATTCATCTATCAAAAACAATGGATTTTAATATACGTTTTGTCGCTTTGACATGGGATAAACTGCTAGTAGGTATGTTTGCAAATGGATAAACTGCATATTGATTTTTCCATGGTAACGATATTTAAATTCTATCGGTAAAGCTCAAAATATAGTTTATTAATTTTAATTAAATGATTCATTAAATTGTCTTACCAAATACCATTCGAGCTTGTGTTTATTCACGGGACAAATTTTCATTGTGACAAACCTCAAGCTTTGTTGCTTTTAGGTAATACTACTCGAGCAAATAATAAAAGGTAAATGGTTTCACCTTCGGTGTCACGATTTTACCATGTTATTTTCTCTCATCAATTACGGACAAAGCTTTCGTTCAAAATGAAAGTTTGTCCGGGTAAACACATGCTCTTATGGTATTACGCCCGAAATTAATTGTGACTTTTCATATTACACCATATGATTGTATGTGATGTAGCGGTAAACGCTCCGGACGAGGATAATAACTAACATGGAAATGCACAGGTACATGAATAATACATCACCCTAAGTCATTCTTGTTTAATTAATTTTTAAACTTACCTTGCCTTATATTAAGAAACTTTATAAAGAGAAGTTATGTAACATTAAATTTTCTTTAAAAAGCATTGCTACACTTTTTCTTATAAAATTGGTTATTTAGATACTGAAAAAATTTTAACTAACACTTAAAGTCTACGTTAGGATTTTTTGCCGCTAAATTACGCGTCATATCAAAAAATTGCATTGAACAAAATTAATCGATATGCTTAAGGTCTATATTCAGGTTTAGATCTTTTTTTATATCTTTGAAACATGTAGCTGTTTTAGAAATATTTGATAAAAACGAAAAACTGCACCTAATAACCCCCCTCACCACTGCTGGATTTCTCCCAAAATTTAATTAGCTCCAAGCGAAATGAAAACAAGCTTAAATACAACATTTCAATTACGTAGGTGTTTTCGTTTTGGAGTTATCGTGGATACTAACATACATCCACACAGACATATCCAGACACCATCGGATCTTGGCGAAAGTTGAGCAAAAGTTGCAAAATGAACTAATAAGTCGATTTAGCGATAGTGAAAGAAAGTCGGTTCTATACCCATTTATGTATACGTAGGTTTAAACGTAAAATATCTGTTGTGAAGCACCACACCACCTTCCAACCTACGACACAGAAATTAAAAGAAATGAAATAGTTTCAATAACATTTTTTTAGGATAATTATGCAACCTCTTTTATAAGTTAATTACGAAGATAGCAACATTGTAAAAACAAGAACAGAAATCTATGTTAGACAGGCCTTTAAAACTACATGTCAGACAGGGGTTAATACACATCTAGATGCTTACTTAAAATATCTGGTGTGGAACACCACACGACCTTACAACTTACAAAATGAAAATTAAAATAAATAAAATAATAAAATAAAATAAAATAGTATTAATAACATTTTTTTTAGGATAATTATGCAACATCTTTTATAATAAGCTAATTTCGAAAACATGCAACATTGTAAAAACAGAAACTATAATCCATGTCGAAACAGACGTTTAAAACTTCTGGCATAAGCTTAATATACATCCAGATGCCCGGGCGGGCGGGCGGGCAGGCGGCGGGCTCGGGCAGGGCGGGCAAGGGAGGGCGGGCGGGCGGGCGGGCGGCGGAAGAGCGGGCAAGAGGCAGGGCATGGAGCTAGGGCGGCGGAACGAAGGCGACGACAAAAGAGCGAACGAAAGACATGCGGACTGACGGACGAACGGAACAGCGACAGACAGACGGACAGACGGACAGACGAAACGGACAGACGACAGACGGACGGACGACGGACGGACAGACGGACGGAGACGGACGACAGACGGACAGACGAGGACGGACGGGCGGACGGACGGACGGACGGACGGCGGACGGACGGACGGGCGGCGGACGGACGGACGGCGGGCGGACGGACGGACGGACGGCAGCGGGCAGGACGGCGGCGGGCGGGCGGGACAGCGGCGGGCGGCAGGCGGGCGGGCAGGCAGGACGGCGGGCAGGCGGGCGGCAGCGGAGCGGGCGGGCGGGCGGGCGGGCGGCGGGCGGGCGGCGGGCAGACGGCGGAGCGGGCGGCGGGCGGGCGGGCGGGCGGGCGGGCAGGCGGGCGGGCGGGCGGGCGGGCGGGCGGGCAGGCGGCAGGGCGGCGGGCGGGCGGACGGACGGGCGGGCGGGACGGGACGGACGGGCGGGCAGCGACAGGACGGACAGGCGGACGGCGGCAGACGACAGACAGAGACGAAAGAGCGAACGGACGACGGACAGACGACAGACGAGACGAACGGACGACGGACAGCAGACGAGACAGACGAACAGACGACAGACGGACAGACGAACGACGACAGCGAGAACAGACGACGAACGAACAGACGAACGAACGACGACAGACGAACGAACGGAACGAACGAACGACGAGGACGAACGACGACGAAGAACGACGACGAACGAACAGACAGACAGACGACGAACGAACGAACGACAGACGGACAACGACGGACAGACAGACGACGACAGACAGAACGAACGAACGAGACGGACAGACGGAACAGACACGACGAACGAACGACACGACACGACACGAGACGCAACGGACAGACGAACAGACGGACAGACGACGACGAACAGACGACACGGACAGACGACAGACACGACGAACACGACGACGACGAACGGACAGACACGACAGACGACGACGACAGACAGAACGACGACAGACGACGGACGAACGAACAGAACGAACAGACACAGACAACGACAGACAGACAGACAGACGACGGACGAACGACGACAGACGGACGAACAGACGGACAGACACGACAGACAGACGACGACAGACAGACAGACAGACAGACAGACGGACAGACAGACGACAGACACGACAGACACAGACGAACGAACAGACAGACAGACAGACAGAACAGACAGACAGACAGACAGACAGACAGACGAGACAGACAGACAGACAGACTCACTCACCACTCTCTCACTCACACACACACTCTCTCACTCACTTATTCACTTACTCACTCACACCCTCACTCACACAGTCACTCACTCACTCACACACAGACTCACTCCCTCAGTCATTCACTTAAGCACTCACTCACTCAATCACCCACTCGCTCACTCACCACCCTCTTACTCAGTCACTCTTACAAACACACTCACTCACTAACTCACCTATTCCCTAACTCACAGACTCACTCACATACTCACTCACTCCCTCACTCTCTTACACACTCACTCACTCACTCACTCACTCACACACACACTTTCTCTCACACACACACTTTTCACACACTCACACTCACACTAACACACTCACACACTCACACACTCACACACTCACACACACACACTCACACACTCACACACTCACACACTCACACACTCACACACTCACACACTCACACACTCACACACTCACACACTCACACACTCACACACTCACACACTCACACACTCACACTCACTCGCACTCACACACTCACATACTCCAGAACGAAGATACCTACGTACTTAAAATTTTGAATTTTAGCTGGATTTCATTTGGCTTAGAGCTGATTAGATTTGGTATAAAATCCAGCGGAGTAGAGGGGGGTTTATTAAGGATAGTTTTTGGTTTTTATCAAATATTTCTAAAACAGCTGCATATTTCAGAGATATAAAAATACTGGGATGTAGGCCTTAAACAAATAGATTAATTATGTTCTATGCATGATGGGTAATTTAGCGATAAAAAGATTCCTAACACAAAATTTAAGTGTTAGTTAAATTAAATTTTTTTCTTTTTCTGAATAACGATTAATTTTGTTAAAAAAGTGTAGACGTATTTGTTAAAGAAAATTTAATTTTACATAAATACTCTATAGAAAGTTTTTTAATGCAATGCGTAATAAATGTAAAAGTTAAATAAATATGATTGAAAAATCTGAAGCTGTATTATTGATATTTTCATAGAAGCGGGCGGCTTTGAAATTTTTTTTACGTTAACATGTATTTATGTCTACGAATCTCTATCTGTCATGAAGTTATAGATGTCATTCTGACATAGATTATTGTCTTTGTTATTACAATGGTGCTTGTTTTCGTTATAAACGTATAAAAAAGAGGTTGCATAGTTAACCAAAAAAAATGTTATCAAAATAATTTGATTTCTTTTAATTTCCATGTTTTAGGTTGGAAGGTCGTGTAATGTTCCACACCAGATATTTTAGGATAGTTGTGCAATCTTTTTTTTGTACGTTCATAACGAAAACAGAATGACGTTTAAAACTTCATGTCAGATAGAGATTAGGAGACATATACATTTTAACTTAAAAAAGAGGTATCAATAATACAATTTAACCATTTTCTTTCATATTTAATTAATTTTTAGTCTTACCTTACATTATATTAAGAAACTTTATAAAGTCTAAATAGAAAATAATATTACGTAGGTGTTTTCGTTCTGGAGTTATCGTGGCTACTAACATACATCCATACATACACTTGGCGAAACTTGGCCAAAAGTTGTAAAATGAGCTAATAAGTCGATTTAGTGCTAGTGAAAAAAAACATAAATTATTGTTTTTGTTTTTACAATGCTGCGTATTTTTGTAATGACCTTATTATAAAAGAGGTTGCGTAATTACCCTAAAAAAATTGTTATTAAAACTATTTCATTTCTCTTAATTTCCATTTTGTAGGTTAGAAAGTCGTGTGGTATTCCACACCAGATATGGAAAATCTTACTCTCACATTAGAAAAGACTTGTTTGTTCTGTAAAATATATGATCCAGACAGCTTTTGGAATTTGAAAGTATTCTGGAATAGTCGTTAATACGTGACTTAAAACCATTTCAATTCAATATTGACAAATAACGGTGAGTATTTACAGAGCTGTTCGATTGTGGGTGTATGTTAATGTTCAGATTACCAAGCAAAATGCAATTAGAGTTTACTACATGGTCTAAAAAAGGCTCGATTTCGTCTAGAAAGGCTAGTATTGTATAGGCATGTAACCCATATATTACTATTATATCAACGTCTATACATTTGACTTGACCTGATACATGAATCATGTCGCTACACATTGGATTACTGGGTACAATATGTACACTTCGATATTTTTCTTGTTTAAGGTAGATAGCAACTCCAGTACTTTTTTTGATCTTCATTACATTTATAAAATAATTAGTATCCCGAAATTTGGTAGAGATTTATCTCGTCTTGAGATGTCGCAATAATATCTGAACCAGAAAGTTCATTCTGTTCATTTAACAGAGTTAGTTGAGCTATTAAATATTCGAAGCTTTTATAGATATATATTTGGCGATTTGAATCGTTGAAAATGGAAACGAATATAACCTTAATTCGCGGTTGTTTACTCTATGAGTAATGATGATGCCGTAAGTGATCGAACAGCACATAAGTGGTTCAAGACATTTTCTCCCGGAGCTGGACCGATAAAGCACACTCTGGGAGACCGAAGATCAAAGACAGCGAGGATCTTCAACGGAATGTGGAGGCAAATTCCAATATAACATGGAGCTTGCAATGTTAGTGATGAAACCATTTGTTTGCACTTTGATCAGCTAGGAAAGACGTAGAAGTTAAGCAAATGGGTCCCACATAACAAATTAAGTCGTCTTACCGTTTGCTTGGAAAGCATTTTACGTAATAATAATGAATAATTGCTTCTAACCTGTAATGAAAAGTGGATATTATACTCCAATTCTAAGCGTTCGTATTATTTATTGGTTGTAGCCTAATGATTCGGTACCACATACTCCTAAAGTTTACTCGCACTCAAACAAGATTTTATTCTGTGTTTGGTGGACACAAACCATCACTGCTAATTTATATTGTGAACAGCTTCAGCGAGTACAAGCAGCACTCATTCAAAAACAGCCTTCTTTCGTTAATCGGAAGAAAGTATTCTTACAGGATAACACCAAACCACATTTTCATGTGTATATGCTTTGAGTGTCATACTTTTTTCTCTCTTTCATTTTATCGAATTTTTGTGGTCAAAAAGGTTATAAATTAAAAATTAAATAGACAATTTGCGGTAGATTTTGGCGAGCTCATTGTAAAGCTTAGTTCGAATCAAATACCGTTCAAATCCAAAATGTTTTTTTTTGTTGGTGTTAATTTAGTTCGAATTGAAAATGTTATAAAAGTTTTCCCAAGTTTAGCTAGTTAGTATAGTTTTAAAATTAAACGCGTAATTTTTTGTTGAGTAAATTAAAAAGGGTCTGGAGAACTATAAGATGCGAATATTAAGTTGTTTTTGTTTGTTTCGTTTCTGATAACATCAGCTTGAGGCACAGTTTGGAAATGGGTGCCGCGAGTCTTTCTTTTTAAAGTTCACCGGCTCGTTTTGTTAATATTTACTGTTGTAGAATGTGGAAAATTTATTCGATCTACAATATGTCTTGTTTTGAAAATAAGTGCGCAACTTCAGTTCATGGAATAGATCTGTTTAGTTACGTGAGTGCTGATAATATAGTTGCCAAGTGAAGTGAAGTGTAAGAGACGATATAAGTGCACAGGGGAAGAAGTTTTTTTTTTGTGGCTTATTAGCCAGTCTTAACTTGGACAGCAGTGGGTTAAGAGGCGTAATCGCACGGTACGGTTGTTAAGTTAGTTATTGGACGTGGGAATTGTGAAGGTTTCGAAGGGATTGTTTCTTAAACACCTATTGTAGTGATTTAACCTCCCAGGAATTGTGTTGGTTTGTGGAAAGAACTTGTGTTTAACCAAGTGGACCCTATTAAAGAAAAATTTAACGCTATATAGCGGATCAAGTATACCGTAGTTTAGTTTCTGAAGAAGCACCAGTCCACCGCGTACGCAGGCAGCCGTTTGAGTAGACCAACCTCACTGTACATAAAACCTTTGTAAATATATAATAAAAATATTTCGTTTATATAATATCAGGTGAAATAATTAATGTCACCAGGAATTCGAACTATCGGTTAACGCCTTAGTTCCGTCTAAATATATTGTATAAATCTGTTATCCAGTTAGTTAAAAGCTTAAAGTCAGTGAACTTACAATTTTGGGATTGCAGTAACTGACTTCCGAGTAAGAGGTACAAAAAGAGACCGCCTCCCGTCGGACCGATAAGGATTGCGTCCAAGCCGACCTTCACTGTGGAGGGTTCGAGAAGTCCGAAAGAAATATCGAGGAGGTAACTCATTTGTTTTGCCATTTATTTTGTTTCTGGTGGATTTATGATATTAATATTTTATTTATAAAGATATACAGTATAAGCGGATGAACGCAATTTGTTCTGCAGGGGTATTTATGTATTCGAAGGTTTCAAGCCAGGAGGTTATATAATGAAATGTTTTCATCTGTCTACCGAACGATTTATTATTGTTGTGTTGTATTGATTTGTCTGTAAAGTGTATCCTAAATTTCACGTTATAAAATTCTTAACTTTTAGTAATCAGAACTAATCCTCGTATTTGCGAGATTTAATAAGCAATCCAATATTGAAAATTTAAGATAACATTAGACTTAGTGGAAGTCGATCTTGCAAGACTATTTCCGTTTAAAACATTACCTAACAATCGACGCAGGTGTAAATTCTGAGTATTTTTATTTGAATTTATTAGTTAAATATATTTGTAGTGTACTGAAGTTAACGCATTATTTGTAATCTCCTACCTGGCCACAGTAAAATCATTATGACAGAATTTGAAATTTCAAATAATAAGAATAAGACGATTTGAGTCAAGGTTAGATTTTTTTACCGCATGTTATTTGTTTAGAAAGAGACCCCATGGCAAATTCATGATTCGAAATGATACAATTATTTTTTTTATAAAAGCTTTTGCCTAACGTAATAAATTAAGAGAGTTCCTCAACAGTGATTGTTCATTTTGTCTTTGTTTTTCTTTTAAGTGAGTGTTAGATAACTATGCATGTTCGCATGTATTTAACCTTCCAATAATTAGCGTAGTATTTAGTGTTTGGTTATGCGTATTTTTTTGGGCTTGAAATAACGTAAAAATAGTGGAGTCGGAGAGTCGTGAGTATTTGCCCTCCCGATTTTGATTTTAACAACATTCTGGCCCCCATCATTAAAGACGATTTGGTCATATTTAAAGTGTGACTTAACCCTAATTTTTTGACTCAAAATCCATAGAAGTTTACAAGAGCGGCATAAAAAAATTGGTGTTACGTTGGCAAAAGGTCATTAATTGTGATGGTGGCTACTTGTATGAGAAATAATGTATTATTATTTGTTAATAAATATTTTTATTTTACCATAAAAACAGCACGAACTTATTTGGTTACATGATATTTAGTGAACAAAATTAATAATCACTATTTTATCAAAACTTTAATTATATTCAGTGATCATTATATATTTTTTTATTAAAAATGCAGTTTATTCACCATTCTGATCGAACCCCTTTTCAGATAAGAGCAAGACCTTATTATTAACCTTTTGCCTTAGATGAATTAATTAAGCCATAAAGGATCTGTACAATCAATAATAATGCTTGGAGTAAATACTAGTCAAGCGACTTAGAGACAACAATTCAATGAACTCCTTCCTACAGTCAATTCCGTCTCAACTGAACGTTTCACGATCCGTTGTTGAAGCTGCTTACAGAGAATGCGATCATAAGCAATGTAATCTGACTGTGTTTCAGGATATTAAGCAAGCATTCGACACGATCTGACACTCCGGTCTCCTTCACAAGATCCGTAACCTTAACATCCCTGATCACCTTTCCAAACTTCTACTCTGGTACCTGACTAATCAGTTAGTTCGTGTTAAAGTAGGCAACACTTTCTCCGATCTATTTCAACCCACAGCAGGCGTGCCGAAAAGTTCTGCTTTAGCCCCGATCCTTTACAACATCCTCTTCCGATGTTCCCTATATAACACAAACCGGAGTAGTCGTTACGAAGTTTGCGGATGACAGCCTTCTAGGCAGCGTATCGGAACAACGAAACGCCCTCCGTCTCATATCTAAAACCCTTCGGAACTCTAAACTGGGCCAACCAGTGGAGAGTCTCTATCAATCCTACCAAAACACAAGCAATCCTCTTCCAATATCCTAAGTGCCACGATGACAAATTTCCAACCTGGCTGACAAGTAATGTTTCCTTGCCCTAAACAATGAAACACTCACTCCAACAACTCAATTCAACCTCAAAAAATTATTGAAACGGTTATGTATCTAAGAATTAATAAGTTTATAATAGACAAAGGATTATTACTTGATAAACAGTATAGATTTGCTAAGGGTAGAAACATTTCAGACGCCGTTATAGATTTTGTTTCATTTACACTTCATTGCTTTGAAAAAGGTAAATTTTCTCTATCTATTTTTGTGACTTACGTAAAGATTGTATTGTGGTATTGCTGTAAAAACTAACAAATCTCAACTTTCGTGAAAATAGTGTTTTATTAGTTGCTCGAACCTGACTGGTAGGTATCATTGTGCAGAATGGAGTACCACATGGTTCGATATTGGGACCTTTACTTTTTTATGATACATAAATGATCTTGGATAGCATTTCATGTCATTTAATACTGATACCAACCTAATTCTGCTTGCCGAAGACACGATAATAAGTACGAGTGATGTAGTCATGGGTAATGCAATGACAAAATTAGAGTCAATAAGTTTTCATGATCTTAGTAGGTTTAATAACAAAAATTTTATGTTAAACAATGACAAAACTAAATCCGTGTGTTTTATATCAAAACCATTACATAATTCACTGACAGATATGTCAGTTAAATTCTTGGGAGTGTATTTAGACCACAAAGTAAACTGGTATAATTATGCGTCTTATCTTACAGCTCGCATGTGTAAAGCAACTTTCTTTCTTACAAATCTCTCTGATCATGTATTGATCGGTGTATTATGGAAAGTATTTGCCACAGTGCGCTTTCATGTGCTATTTTAGTATAAGCCGATCAAGCTTGTACCGGTAGATTATTTGGTCTATATATCGGAAAGATTGTAAAATTTGGTTTATCTAATCCAAAATCTTAACGTTACCTTGTATTTTTATACTGCAGTGCCTTCTACATGTTGAAAAAAAAATTAATGTATACATAAAAATTCTGTAAATCACAAATATTCCGCGAGGAATAAAGATGTTCTTTTACGCATAAATCAGTATAAATTGAACAAATCATGGAATAGCCCTAATTATTGGGGTATAAAGTTTTACAGCATTTATCAAGTCAGATCAATTTTAATTGTAAATGCCTTTTATTCTTTCGAGGAATAATTAAGTTTCTTTGTGTGATCCTTTGTGATACAATTTTAAATACTGTGATTTTTACTGACATGTGTTTCGTATATTAACATCAATAAATATTATTATTATTATTACTATTATTATTATTACTATTATTATTATTATTATTATTATTATTATTATTAATAAGTCACTTACTTAAGAATCCTCTTCACCAAAATCCTACATTGGCTCCGATTTACAAAGAACACTTAACACTTAACCGCCGAGCGGTCATTTTGACCGCAGCTCAATCTTTTAAGTTCATTTTCCTTGTCAATAAGATTTAAATCTTTCTGTTTTAGGACTTTATCTACTTTTATAAGTACAATACTTGAAAAAGTTTGTTATGACCAAATATGTGCCTATAATTATAAATTTAACTTTCCAGTTAGAACCGCCACGCGGTCAATTTAACCGATACGGAGTTACCATGACATTTTTATTTCTTAGTTTTTATTTTAAACTAATAATTGGCCATTTAATTGAATCAATAATTTGCAATTAATATAATAGGGTATCTAAACAATGTTGAAAAAACTGTAAATGTAAGATCATGTCATATCTTCAAGGACCACAGAAGTTGTATTGAACTATCTCAAAATACAGTGTTATCTCAATCTCCTCAAGTCAGTCAATAGAGGGGTAAGGTATGACGCGACGAGAGGGGACATCCTCTCCCCCTTCTCTTACTCTGCTTTTCTCTGAAGCGCCAGTGTCGCGACAGTCAGACTGCTACGAAACAGTTCAGTCGACACTTGCTCTGGTTGCGTTGTATTATTACTTTAGTGTATTTCCTGGACAATGCAACGTACACACCGTATTCTTCAAATGCTAAATGACATACCGGATTCAGAATCAGAAAAAGCAGAAACTGAACGAGAAAAAGCTTTATTTCGAATTGAGAACGAGTATGTTCCCAACCTATAAACAGAACTGACTCTTCTTCAGATGACAGTGGTGACAACCAAGGTAAAGTAACGAAACTTATCGTAGTCACAGAAATGTCTGTAAATGAATAAACTATCCATTGGTTTATAGTATGACTGGCACTACTTTGCTGCTGTTTGTAACGATTTTACAGTAAGACCAATTGTAAAATTTTAATTTATTATTTTACTCATCTCTATTTCACTTTATACAGATGGGGATTTGACAGCCAGACCTTCCAATACTTCACTTCAATAAGACGTTCCTCAAGGTCGACGACGAGGTGGTCAGCTACGTGTAGGAGTAGTTCTGCAAAATGTTTTGAAAGAGGCACCTGGACCCTCACCGTTTGCTAAGCGAATGATACGTGATGACAGCTGTTTCTCTGCTTGACGGTTATTATTCAATGAAAAATGTTGAAACATATTCAAAAATGTACTATAGAGGAAGGTAAAAGGTAACTGGAAGTAGATAATTGGAGTTTCTCCATAGATGAGCTTGACGCATTCATTACTCTTCTATATGCACGAGGAGATCTTAGAATGCGATCCATTGAGCTTGATGAACTATGGTCAGTAAAAAATGGGGGCGACCAGTGTTCAATGAAACAATTGGTAGAAACATATTTCGTGAAATTTTGAGATTCTTAAGATTTGACATGAAATCAACCAGGCCTGTACGGTTGCAATCAAATAAGTTTGCTTTGGCTGCAGACATTTTGGGTGAGTTCATAAGAAACTGCATTTTGTGTTACATTCCAGGTCCTAACTTGACAGCAGATAAGCAGCTGTTTCCTTCAAAGGCAAGGTATCCATTTACACAATACATGATAAACAAACTGGATAAGTTTTGGCTTTTGGTTGATGTATATTCCAAATATATGTGTAATGGTTTTCCATATCTTGGTAAAGATGACATGCGTCTAGGAAATGTGAGCATGTCAGAGCATGTTGAAAATGAAACTTACTGGGCTTTCTTGAAAAGCGGGAGAAACACTACAACCGACAACTTCTTCACAAGCGTAAGTTTGGCCGAAAAGTTGGGATGAGCTGATACCAGCTTAGTTGGTACAGCAAACGAAGCCAGAAAAGAACCCCCTACACTTATCAAAAGTGATAGTGTTACTTTGACTGAAAAATGTGTTGGTCATGAGCACTCTTCATCCATCAATCAATATTGCATCAACTGAAAAAAAGATCCAACAATCTGTGCAGTTTTACAACGCTACCAGGTATGGCGTTGATTTTGTGGACCAAATGGCTAGCAATATTCAACCAGACGCTGGCCTGTGCACATGTTTCAAAATATTATTGATTTGAGTGCAATCAACTTGGCTATTTTAAACCCTCCATACTTTCTTTGCAATGTTCGCGTAACGTAAGCAACGACTCTCCCACATAATTACGTACTGGTTACCACAACTCTCCGTGCTTAAAAATTTAAGTTTAACGTGGGAAAATTTTAAATTTTTAATCTCAAAATAGCAGCAAAAAGCTATTTTTCATGGGTTTTTTCGTTACGTAACGCCAAGTCAGACTCACCCCCACCACCCTTGTAACGGTTTGTAACGCTGATGAAAACCCCTTTCCCCCTTAAAAGTGTTAATTTAAGGATGTTCCCTAATCAAATACCATAATTATCTCAAAAGCGAATGCGCTCAAAATGATCGCTGCGGCGGTTCTAAGTGGTTAGGAGTTTCGGCGGTTCTAGTGTTAACAGCATACGAAACCGACCAAACCTACAGGGAGCCCTCCGAGGTAGACTCAAGGGTTGCCACCCCTAAACACTACAGCACACCTACAAAACGTACATACAAAAATTACAAAGAAACTTTCCACACAAAGGAATTTTCAATGACACAATCCCATCCAAAAAGATAATTACCACTCCCTGCAAATACCGATTACCTCCATTCCCACGTAAAAATCCAAACTCAAATTTAAAGACCCTCCCCAACCCTAACGCAACTCCTTGACGATTTTCTTTAGGAGATGGAAGAATCCCTGGACAATACTCCATACGCCCTCCGCATCCTCCCGTCTATTCGATGACGACCAGGAAAGATACCTAACAAACGAGATTGGATTACCTACATACAGCACTTTACATCCAGCTAAACAACACACACACACACTTAAAACGAATAACATAACTATATAAATAAAATCAAAATACTTTTTTTTTTTTAATCACTAAGAAACTAACCTTGTGATTGTAAACTATGCAATAACACAAAACAACGCAACAACACTAAGAAAAGAATAACCTGAGCTGAAGATCAGAAGGGCTTCTGCACAGTCCACAAAAAGGATGCTAATATGCCAAAAAAAGGAAGTACTAACTAAGCATGAGCGTACTAACATAAAAAAAATAATAAGCCAGTACTACTTTATACGTCAGTTTCGCAACTACTCATTAGTATTAAGTGTTAGTAAAAGATATTTCATTGTAGTACCAAGATAAACACAGAAAGAAATTCGCATATAATTCAATGCATTATGTTATTTACGTTTTTTTATAACGATGGTATCCAAGTTTCCATCCGCACATCAGGCGCGCATGCAAGGCTAACCCTCAAAACTATGTTCCGGGAACGATCTGAACAGTACCTATAATTCAGGTGACTACGGTTATCTTCTCCATATGCGATTATACGGGCGATTTGGGGCAACGAACGGTGTGTCTCCAGTAAACGTCCAGCTTTAATGGAGCACACTACACATTGATTTCGATGCGTACCGCGCGTGCATGTGTTTATCAAAGCTTAACACATTTTAGCTTTAAATTTATATTAATTAGTCGAGATTCTTGTATTATTTTTTAACGCTTTTGCAGGTTTTCAAATGATCTAAAAAGAAATGGCAATGTGAATAAAATTAATACTTACAAATTGTTACGGTACGTTACTAAAGATTTGTAACATTGAACTGTAGGTGTACATTATTACAGATGTTCGGTAAGATAAATAATAATCATAATAGCTTTGTATTTTGGTCTAATAAAAGGCATTTTTTAGTGAATTATAAAAATGTTGTACTTTCTTCTTAGGTTATGTTATCAGAACGAAAACAATATGTAGTGGAGTCAAATTAGCTTAAAAACATGCATTATTTCGGAACAGATACCGATTAAATGAATGCTCGTAAAACCTTTTGAGATTGCATCGAAATATCTTACATCAAAAAGTTATAAGCTCTTATTTGTACGCTAATTGTTTAAACAATAAAAACCGTTTTTTTTAATACGCCAACAAGTTTTGAAGTAATTTTGCACAAATTAATAATGTAAGGGTTTTTGAGGTCGCTGAACAAGAATAAGAAAAAATAAAAATTGAAAAGGGCTAATACAATATTGCTGACTTTTGTACGTGCAATCTGTAAAAATTTAAATAACATGACGTATAAACATGTATAGTTATTATTATTGCTGCAATTTTTAAGAAAGAATTATTTTTAAATAAAAAATAAAACAAGAAATAAATACACGTGGTTGATGTTCTTGGCCTCACAACACTGAAAGTGAACGACTATTTTCAAAATTCTCCCTTCTCCAGTTAAAACCAGTATAGCAACATGAGCCAGGTGTGCGCTACTCACCGAGCAGATGTTCCCTCATATTCTATCCCTCTTTCCATCAAATATTGTATTTTCGTCGTTACATAATATTTTCAAAATAATATTTTTGGCTGAATATACCTTTATTGAGGTCATATAATAAATCTATGCCAGTTAGGTAAGAAAAAAATTTTTTCTTCAATGTTATTAAAGTTTGTTTAAACATAGAATTTGATGGATTTTGGTTACCAAAAAATTTTTTTTTGTTTTTTAGAATGTTTGGCTATATAGGGTGTCTCAAATCGAATAGGATAGTATGGCTATCTTTCTTATTATTATAGAGATTTGGTTAAATGGGCAATATTGAGCCATTTTTTGGGGCGAGTTCGATTCGGTTGACACACATTACAATTCCCGAACAGTTTCGAAATTATTTAAAAAAAAACAAAAATCACCGATTTCTAGAAACTCAAATATCTCCGTAATTATAAAAGATATGAAAACAGTTTCAGATCAAAGTTACTTACTTCGATGAGGCACACTTAAAAATGATGTCAAAATAAAATTCAAGATGGCGATATTAATAGCAAATTTCTTATTTTAAATGGGCGCCATATTGGATTTTTACACAATTAAATGGGAAATTTGTCTCCTTTGAACGATGTATACCAACCTATGTACGAATAAAAAATTATGGGAAATATTAATTGTTTTCATTTTAAATCAAGTAGCCATGATTAACAATAAAACAAAATTTACTATAATACGACTAACTGTCAAGTTGTATTAGTTTATTAATTGCGTAAATAATTAGTATTGCTGTGTTGTATTATTAAGTGATATATTTATAATAATTGTTTTTTCTTTAATTATTTCTAATAGCGACCTTTTCAACAAATGAACAATATGTTATGTTTTGTACATACATAAAGTGCTACAAAAACTTCCGTCTTGATGCTCGACGAATCCTACTTCTCCAATTGTGGATTATTTAATCGCCATAATGACCATCATTGGGCATTGGGCATTGGGAAAATCCACACATAGTGGTTCCACGGCGCAACCAAGTTCGTTTCGGCTTTAATGTTTTTTGTGGCATATTGGGAAATCGTTTAATTGGTCCCATAATTTTTGATGGAACCTTAACAGCGCAGCGTTACATGCAAACATATAAGATTTATGAAATGATCTACCTTTGGCACAAGATGTTCAAATATGGTATCAGCAGGATGGTGCTCCCGCACATAATGCTGGCAATGTTATCCGATATTTAAATGATCGTTTGATAATGAGCAATTGCCACCAATACACCTAACCAATGGCCAGCCAGATGCGCAGATTTAACGCCTCTGGACTTTTATTTATGGGGCACTATAGAAAATAAAGTGTATGGTAGTAATTTCCATTACAATAATGCAAAAGAACTACATGAACGAGAGGTGGCGGCCTTTAACAGTGTTCATCGAAATACATTGTGAACAGTTACTAACAGTGTTGTAAAACGGTATCGATTGTGTGTACGTGAAAACGGCCAGCACTTTGAACTTTTATTGTAATGTATTATGGTTTTAGCATTTACTAATATCACGGTGTATCGTTGTGTTTAATAAATAATTTTTACTTGCAATTTGTTAATCGTGGCTACTTGATTTAAAATGAAAACAATATTTCCCATAATTTTTTATTCGTACATAGGTTGAAAAGAGAAAAAAAATCTCATTTAATTCTGCAAACATCCAAAATAAAAAATTTGCTATTAATATCTTGGAAATCGCCATTTTGAATTTTATTTTGACATCATTTTTAAGTGTGCCTCATCGAAGTAAGTAACTTTGTTCTGAAACTTTTCTCATATCTTTTATAATTACGGATCTATTTAAGTTTTTAGAAATCGGCGATTCTTGTTTTTTTTTTAAATAATTTCGAAACTGTTCGGAAATTGAAATGTTTCTCAACGGAATCGAATTCGGCCCAAAAAATGGCACAATATATTAATAATAAGAAAGATACTCATACTATCCTACTCTATTTGGGACCTCCTGTATACTATTTTTTAAATGAAACAAAATATACCATCTTAAAGTACAGATTTCAAGCTTCAAAAAAAGCACCTGTAAGGTTTTTAAACTAGAGTTATTGCTCTCTGAAACGACAAAAAAGTAAAATTTATAATTTTTGAAGTTTTTGTATTTTATGTAAAAAAACTAGGTGTTTTTTCTTGGGCCTCACTCTTTATAACTCACGAGCCGCCACTGGTTGGTTAGTCCAATTAACTTTGATATACACATAATTGTTAAATCGTTTCTTTGTATGGTGTCGTCATATTTTATAAATGTCACTCCAAATTTTTTATTCATTTTGTTGTCTAATAGAAATATATTAATGACATCAGTAAAATAAGTCTTAATATAAAACAAAGTATAATAAAATAAATAGAAATTGTATCCAATAAAGTTAGTTAATAGTATATTCACACTTACATGAAACAAATAGTTTCTAATTTCCTCAAACTCACTTAATGAGTTACAATAGTTTCGACACACAGTGTCTTCAGATTCAATCTTAAACTGTTTAAAAGTGTAATTCATTAAATGAGTTTGTGGAAATTAGAAACTATTTGTTTCATTTAAGTGTTAATATTAATTTCCATCAGGTAAAAGCCAGAACAATTCAATTGTTAATAGTATATTGAAAAACAAGTTATAATAAGACTAGTCTTGGAGCACGAATTCAAGTGTAAAAAAACGAGAATGAGTGCTTTAAGGTCTTACGAAACACGCTTTTTCTGCTATTTCTTTGTAATCTGCCCTTTTTATCCCGTTTTTAAACAAAAAATTTTACTTTAGTTGATTTAGGGATTTTTGTGGCGGTTGGCAATGTCTTAAAGTGAAAATTTGATCTAGTCGCGTTTTGTTTTGTCCAAATTGTGTCAGAAAACACGAAAATGGAAGATAATCAAGATAATCTTGCATGTATGCCCCTTGAAATACGTGAAATTGCCAGAAATACGGTCGCTAAATTGTTCACATCAAAGTTTTCTACTGGACGCATCCTATTTTTGGCACATAGGGTAACCGCCCCAGTAATGGGCACTGAGTCAGTAATGGACACTTTGAATATTAATTAACAAAAATTTTGAAAATTAGCGCCAATATTATGTCATCAGTCATATATTGCAGGGTATTTCATTTTCTATCGTTGGCAATATTCTGAAGTAAGCCACTTTCATTGTGCCGTCGGTTGTAAAATATTTTCAATATGGTTGAGCAATAAACAGCTGATTTATGTGCCGCTTGAGTTGGTGAGTTGTTTGCAATTTTTTGTAAAAGGTTGTAACATTATAAGCGGCTGCCAAAGTATAAACACTAAAACTGGCCCAACTTATAACATTAAAACAAAAGCGATGATGTAATAAACAATTTGTAATTGATCGAATAATTTTAATTAATATAAAATATTACCAAATAACAATCGCTACTGCCGTCAGCTCAATCGGTAAATTAAGATAGGGAGAGTTCTAATATACTGAGTTTAATTAACATACCTGAAATACTGCATGCTTCTCATCTGCTTAATTATTTTCACTTCACTTAATTCATAAAAAAAATGTTATATAAAGAATTATGAAAAAAATGATAAAATCTCGAGCGCCATGTTGTCTTTTTTTTAGGAACAACAAAACCTAGTTAATGAATAATAATAAACAATTTATCAATGAAAATAAAATAACATGATATACTTAAGTTTATTCAATATCTGATTGAAAAGGTTAAAAATCAGAAGTCTTATACTATTCTAAAATTATATAAAAACATTACCTTTGAACGGTTCTGTCCATAAACTGTATTACTGGTAACTATGAAGCAGAATGGTGAACTTGGTGAGGTCAATGTCTTGCTTAATTATCCTTAATATATTGTTTCCATAAATTTATTGAATTTCTTTGAAGTTTAAGTATGTAGAACTTGCGTTGTAAAATGTAATTCAAGTAAAAATTGCCATATAAATTAGAAAAATAATAGAATAGTAAATTAGTGACTTATACGTGCCATTAAAAATAATTATTATAAAAATGCCATATAAAAGTATGCATTAAAAAATATAAGTCAAATATGAGTGAAACATGAGTGCAAAATAAATGAAATAGGAGTGCCTAAAAAAGCAAAGGTTTTAGTTTTAAAATATAATGAATTAGAAAATAACTTACCATCAAAATATGATGGCACCAAATATAAAAAAATTAGGTAAAAACCATGCTTTCTGCTGTAACATTCAGCATCAAGTGAATAAAAAAAAACTTTCAGAATAACTCAAGTGAGTATTCCCCTAAAAGTTTTCACGCGTTGCGCGGATACAATAATATGAATCCAATTTTTTAAGAAAGGGAACTATAACTATTTATGTAATATTACACCCAAAAGCTATGTTCTAGGAAATGCAAATTAAATCGCCATTCTCAATTCTACGTATTAATAATTAAAAACGTTTCTAATATTACGCCAAATAAATGAACGATTCTTAAATTAATGTACTTTTTAATACAACCACAAAAAAAGGTTGTTACAAGGTACCGTATAAAAATAGTTTTGACGTATATATTAATACTAACGTACTTATGGGTAAGGGTATAAATAACATATTCTTAAAATATTAGTCGATATTATGCAAATTTTTGTTTTACGGTGGGTGTCCATTACTCATACAATAATATTCCGTTTGCATTAATAATGGTCTAAGGGGTGTCCATTATTAAAACGTTTAATTTCAATAATGGACACCTATTTTAATTCGTTTTATTAATTGGTCTATTTTTTATAGTTAATTCTGAAAATGTCAAATACGCCGAAAAGGAGTCAACGCCAATTTTTTAGATATGCAGAGGAAGACATGCAGAATGCTATTAGGGCTGTAGGGAAAGGATTGATTAAAAACAAGTGCAATGTTCCGTTGCATCGGAAAATGGGTCCACCTACAGAACTATCTGATGCTGAAGAGCAAACACTAGTGGAATGGATACTGAACATGCCCAAACAAGGTTTTCCAGTGCACAAGAATAACTTGTTGACATCGGTTCAAAGGTTTTTAAAAGACAATAAGAAAGAAACACGTTTTCTAAGTGGCAATTCTACCCCTGGCAGATCTTGGTTCAAAGGTTTCTTTAAACGACATCCATGCATCAAGGAAAACATACAGAATCTTTAAGTAAGGCTCGAGCGGCTGTGTCACTGGACCGTATTTACTTGTGGTTTGATGAAATAAAATCTTACTTTGAAGAAAACAATTTGATTGACGTCTTGCAAGACAGTAACCGCATATTTAATGCTGATGAAGCAGGGTTTAATCTCTGTCCAAAAAGTGGTAAAGTGTTAGGGCCCACAGAAATTTCCGAAGATTTCTATCAACGCGTCCAAAGTGAAAAAGAGCAACTTACTGTTTTAGCGGCTTTCTCAGCTGATGGGAAAAGAGTTTCTCCTATGATAATTTTCTCATACAAGAAAATTCCCAAAGTAATAGTCGATTCAGTGCCAGAAGATTGGGCACTAGGTAGGTCTGACTCCGGTTGGATAAATTCCGAAGTTTTCTATGAGTATATGGCAAACCACTTCTTTTCATACTTAAACCAAAACAATATTCAAAAACCAGTCGCATTTTTTGTAGATGGGCATCGTTCATATCTTACACAACAAGTGAGCCATTTTTGCGATGATAACGGAATTATTTTAATTGCATTGCCCCCAAACACTACCCACATAATGCAAACAGCGGATGTTCCAATATTCAAACCGATAAAATCAGGATGGGTGTCAGCAGTCAGAAAATGGAGATTTGACAATTTTCCAAAGGATGTGACGCGCTATACATTTGGTTCTATACTTAGTACAGTTTTTGAAGAATATGCTACTGAAAAAACAATAAAGAATGGTTTTAGAAAGAGTGGCATTTTTCCGTTTGATAAAAATAATGTAGACAAATCAAAGTGTATCCCAAACCGAACTCCAATCAATTTTCCAACTGCAGCAAGTCGTAATAATAACTTTTCATTTAAAAAGCAGGTTCTAATTGGCGTTGAGGAAAAGATCAGTGAAGAAGATCTTTGTAATTTTCGTGAAATATTTAATGCAGGAATCAATTGGAATGGAAAAATAGCATCACTGAATCTTTATAATGTTCGTTTAATTTGAAACATGATGTCGTTGAACTGGAATCTACAAAAATGGATAATAGTGACACTCATGGTAACACAGATTTAACAAAAACTGTTGAAAATAGCATAGATCAAAGGAATAGCATATCCTATGCTCCGACGGCTAACAATGCTACATCTGGTTTACTTGATGAGCGAGGTATTACTCCCCAAGTGAGCCCACAAATTTATGATGATGTTAATAAAGAAAATATAAGTGATAAGGAACAAAGAAATAATGACTCCATCCCTGGCCCAAGTACTACTAATATTGAACGAAGAAATAACTCGTTCCCTGGTCCAAGCAGAACTGATATTGAACAAAAAAATAATAGTTCACCTATTGGTAAAGGAAAAAAAAAAATATGAAGAAAAATCTAAGTTCGAGTGGAAGGTGCCCACACCTTTTAAACGCTCTTTGATGTTCCCTAAAACCCCAGAGAAAGAAGTTGCACCAAAAAGGAAAATAACATATTTTCCCATGGTAGTGTCTGATAAATCTTATAGAGATTTTTATGATGATCAGAAAAAGGACAGTAAGCAAAGAAAATCCATTCCCAAAAAGATAGAAGAACTAGCACATGACACCTCATCTGATTCTGAAGAGATTACCTATAATGATGATGATGACATAGATATGTGATGAAAGTCCACTTCAATTGGAATGTGGATCATACGTAATTGCCAGATACGATGGCAATTATTATCCAGGTAAGCATTGCTGTTAAGGTAATTTAATCACACTTTAATTTTTTATCACTTTTACAGGCGTTGTTATGAAATGTGATCCAGAAGGAGCAGACATCAAAGTAATGGTTAAAGCCGGTCTAGGCGCTTGGAAATGGCCTCCTAAAGACGACATTTTATATTATTTTAAAAATGACATAATTTCTACAATTGATAAACCACAATTCAAAAATAATAGAGGCCATTATTATGTAGCTAAAATGGCAAAAATATGAATAAATATATTAAAATTTCAACAATGTCCATTATTGATGCAGATGCTGACCATTACTGGCACATATATGTCCATTATTGGTTGATATTTGAATTTTTAATTAGGGTCGCCGCGCTTAGGGGACGAATAGGAGGTTGTCAACCAGAAACCCTACAACATACCTACAAGACATTCATACGGCCCGTCATAGATTACCGTGCGCCATTGTACGCTACCCTAAAACCCAAGGAACTAAAATCCATAGCCTCTTGTGAACGCCGAGTCCTGCGAAGAATACACCGACTACACTACAGAATACCCAACGAACTCACCATACAACACGCTAACATCATATCTATCACACAACGCCTCAAAACACTGCAAACAAACTACACACTTCGTAGGATATTCGGCGAAACAGAAGCTACCAAAAACATCCTACGCGCTTCACATACACCCCTTACCCACATCCAATACATAAAAACCCACAGGAGAAAACCGAAAAATAAATTCAAGCACCCTCCAACTATCCTGACCCAGAACATTGAAAACCTCCCCGAAGAATTCGAGGAACTCCTTGATATCCCATATGCCCTGAGATAAAATCGAAGACAACCACTGCAACGCCCAAGGAATCGAGCCAATACACACCACGCACTTCACATACACACTACATATATACTCTCAATCCAAACAAAAATAATGTAATATTATATTAATAATTGCGACATCTTCTCCCTCCCCAGCGGTCTTGAAATTTGAAAAATTGAATTTTGTTATAGTACAGAAACATTCATTTATCTAATACCCTAAAAAAGCTGAAAAATGTACTTCTTGTTTATAAAAACACATTTCGAAAGCTACATGACCCCACCTTGCCCCCAATTAAAAAAACGTAATTAAACATAATTTTTGAATTATTACAAATATATTGTTCGTATAGTATCTTGACACATTACAATACTGAACAAAAATATGATTCTAAAACAGCAAACAACTGTAAACATTTTAAACAAATAAACGAGTTATATAAAAAAAAATGGTAAGGTACATTATTTTTTAATAACAAACTCTGATTTTGTATTAAAACACGGCATGTTTTTTCTTGAACTCTTATCAATCCATCCCTAGAATCTGGGCCACAAACCGCTGCAGAAGCTTCGGTGACGAGCTTGACACATCGCTCAACGCACTGCGTATGACAGGGGTATTTTTCAAAATTAATTCTATGTGATGATTCAGGGTTATTAATAAAGTCCTTCAGATCTTGTGTGGAAATTCGAGATAAAATTGGAGGTTCTGTTATCTCACATTTTTGCCAGTCAATTAACTCAAAGTATTCGTTTGCTTCAAAACATAAAGCAGAAAGTTTAAAGACCCTAACATTTTTGGTCTTTCGTGGCAAAACACTTCCGGCCTTTAAAATACGACGTAGACCAAGTTCTCGTATATGTTTCAGATATCATACTGAGAATAATGTTTTCATGGTGACCAAAGAAGCCATTTCGTTCTATCACAGGATCAACAATATCTCTTAGGTTTTTTTCTAAGTACCGAGACATCGTTATGGACTTCAAAAGTGTTTTGCACCGTAATTACATGTTGGCTGTGATTTTATAGAAAACTACATCGGAGCGTAAACATTCATAATAAATTCTGTCAGTTTCATTAAGCTTGAAGACGGATTTTCACTTGAAATATAAAGTCTAAGAATGCGGTTTGCAGTTGTGACCCACCGTGAATGAGCCAGTTTTCCTGGATTTCGATTTGAAAGGGATGTATTACAATGTCCACTAGTAATTACTTGGCATATTTCAAACAAATAATTTTGGTCTGTACTAAAATCCTTTACGATGTTCTCGGGAACTTTGCCTAAATTACGTTCAATCGGCTTAAATTGAACTACTGGCAGTTTGTCGCACTTCTCCAGCTGCTTTCCAATGAGACCAGCAAATCCACGAGGCCCGGTAGTATCTCCGTCTAAATGATGAAAAAGATGACGAAGTGGAAGCTCATTTGCGTGTAACATACACACAAACCATTGAAGTGGTTTTTGAAAGTGTTCTTCCAAAAGTCGTATTACACCTCCTTTAACACCCGTGTTTACGACGGTCCCGTCACAACCTATCGCTTCTAATTTGTAACATCAATCGCATTTTCTTGTAACATTTGAACGATAGGAGGTTGGAGACACATGACCAATATATTTACATTCAGGTTCTCGCACCAATGTTATATGTTCTTCTATAATGGTTTGGCGATAAAATTTGTTACCTTTCTTTACTTGTGTTAGGGTTTTATCCTTGCGCCCGTCAAAGTAGATACCATGTACCTTAATCATATTCACATTTAGTTCTTGCAGCCGGAGTTTTTTGTCTTTCCCTCCTAACTTTACTTCTATCGACAATTTTAGAAGAATCCTCTTGTGTTACTACTCCAATATCATTTAAAACGGCTGATGCAAGAGCAGCTGCAGATCTATCAGATATGCCATGTCGGTCGCATGTTTTTGCAAAAGTGGTGAGCTGAATTCGCATTTGCGGTTGCCTTTCAACATTCCTGCAGGCTGAGGAAGGCGTAGAATGTGGTATTTCCGGCAACTCAAACTCACTATCAGAAGAGATGTTAGACTCTGAACTCGAAGGTAAATCTTTTGAAGTGACAGTGCAGGATACTTCTTTAATACTTGCAAGGTTACGGTAGTTACTAATTCTAGTTGCTTCCATGTTTTGCCTGTCCTCTCTTTGCGTTAGTTATTTCGTTTTCTTTACATCCACTGCACCTATTACCATTTTTCTTGTCCCTCTTTGATCTAATAGAAATTCTTGCTCATCAACAGACACCTTTTTAGATTTCTCACAGGCATAAGTTGCAAAATAATAATAATAAATTTCATATATATTTGTTGTGATACGAATTCAAAAGCTGTAATATTCTGTTGTGGGAATTTGTAGGAATAGATGCTTTGTTCCAAATTTCCTCTAACTTTACTGACACTTCTTCTGGAATTTTAGAGAACACAGGCTCTTTTTTACTGTTTTGTTTATTAAACCTAATCCACGCACAAAACTTTATAATTTGTTCATAAGTTGGCAAAACATTTTCAGGTAATTGCGACGGTTGTCCAAACACAGGGCAGTTCATGGCACATCTTGTATTTAAACCGGACGGACCTGCTTTTGCCATTTTTAAATAAACAGAACACAAAATAAACAGGACACGCTTTAGCAGTACGAACTATACCCTTCTAAGTTTTCATGTGTACTGACTGACACTAAAACAAAGCTAGTGGAGGGTGGACGAGCGCGAGTTGAAAATATCTTTAGACAAGTTAGAACTCGCCGTGGACGCGTGTGCAGGAACGCTTGTTTTAATTAACATAAAGTGTAGTATTTACATAAAAATTTTACGGCCCCTAGGAAAGCAAAAAGTGCATTTTTAATGTAAGAAAGATTATTACGCGTTGTAACCAATATTTTAGTATAGTTTTGAGGTTCATTAAAGCAATCTATAACTGATTTTAATATTATTATAAAACTTTCTAAAAATCTGATTTTCTAAAAAATAAGAGGCCGTTGGGGAGGCAGAAAAAAAATCCAAAAAAAAAATTGTTGGTTGCAAAATGCTTTACACTAAAATACGCAGCTTTTGCGCGCTATTAGAATTAAAATTTTGAAATTTTGTTTTTTCGCTCCACCCTAGTGTCCATTACTAGGTCAGTTACCCTATTTTGTAAGAGTGACAAGCATAACATAATTCAAGATCAAGGTTTGCCAACCTAAAAATTTTCGTAAAATGTTCCGTAAATTACTGACTATAAGACATCGGAGATGATGACGTCGCATTTTTTTATATGTCTATTAAAGAAGCAAAATGGAAGCAAATTGCAAAAATAATTTTAATTGCTGCTTTTACGAAAACACAATTTTTACCCATCTCAATCATTTATTGCATAATTTATAATTTTTACGCATAACCACGCAATCAAACAATCTTGTAAACACTAACATGTACTAAAATTTGTTAAAGAAAAATACCGTTATTGTAAAAAGAATTCATCTTTTTTAACCCACCACTTTTTACTTCATTGAAGTTAAATCAAAAATCAATCGTTATATTTTTAGAATAAACATGTAACCTGTGCGTAGCAAAAATAGTTCAAGACTGTGAATATAGCTTGCTTAAGGTTTGAGAGATAAAACATTCATTTTCTAAAATAATATGTCTTATATATAATGAATCAAATTTTATAATATTTTTCCTGTGTTTGCTTATATTTAAATGCAGAACAGGTTTATGATATTTGTAAAAATAGTACATATTTATTATTACAGTTTGCGTACTAAAGCTTCTTGGATTGCATTACGATATTTATGACATTGAAAAAAATTAGTTTCCAATACCGATTTGTGAATTCAATCTCTTATTTTTCTTAACTAATAGGTTGGTTTTTAAACCTTCCCTGTAGTAATTGTGTGTAAACAGACTAGGAATAATTTACAGAAGAATTTAACAAAAAAAACATTAGATCTACAAGTTCTAATGTTGATGACATTTTATTACTTTACATAGGTAATCGTTTTCACCTCTAAGTTGCATTAATAGAATTTTGTCCGCCTGGAAGATGCAACACACATTACGCGTATACATTTTTCTAAATAACATCTTAACAGTAACGTTTTATTAGATTTTACATATATTTTTCGATTTTATAAATATAATCATTTTTGGTAATTTCATAATGAAGGTCTAACATTAAAAAAAACAGAAATTTCTCTGTAATATTATATAAATACCACTTTATGGACCTGTTTTCACGGAGTCACTGTTATACGACCGCATTTCCTTAAAAGTTTACTATATTAATACAGTAGCGTAAAAATAAGTTTTCTTGCCTAAAATGATGAAATTGTTTCCCAAAGAAAAATTATTATCTATAATGTGACTAACGTCGGCAACCTGCGGCTCCGGGGCCACATACGGCTCTTTCATTACAAATTACGGCTTTGTAACATTTACTTCTATATTTTTAAAATATCTACAACACAAATGTACAGGGTGGGCCAAATTGGACACTTTTAAAGGGAAACTCCATTATCTCATTCGTATAAAGTATTTTCCCTTTAAAAGTGTCCAATTTGGCCACCCTGAACACTTTATATTTCTTATTGCGTCTGTCCTAATTTCGTTCGTTCTCGATATTCTTCAATCGGTCTTCCTACCTGCAAGTTACCAGTTCAAGAAACGGCAGTGCCCAACTTCAGTTCGTCCAAGGCTATAGTCGTTAGATTAGGAGGGGATATTGATACGGATTTGATACACTAGGCAGTTCAGTCAGTTGTGTAACGAATATAGAAAAAAACCGCTGCAAATTATAACAATACTTCAACATCAAAAAATTGTTTTTTTTTGTAAATAACTCGAAAACGATCAGAAATTTGATTTTCTACCTAAATCGTGTGGACGGGTTCCAAAATCGAGTTTCTTGGAAATATTTCGAAAATGACAAATTTTTTCGAAAAAATTGCAAAAACACTTTTTGTGAGAAACTTTATTTCCTATACAATGTTCCTTTTTGAATATGTTAAGTAGTTCCGAAGATATTTAGGAAAAACCGACTTTTAAAGTGGCGGTTTTTTGCTATCTTGTAAACCGGTTGTTGTATAGAAAAATTATGGGACAAAAAACACTCACAATTATATTGCTAATAACTTATTAAAAGGAAAAAAATCTAAAAAATAAAAGGTACTCCCCCCAATTTTACCCTCTTCCCATACCCCAATCATCTCAGTCGCTTGGGTAGTTGACACCTATATGTGTGCCAAATTTCAAGTTGATATTTGAAGTCCTTCGAAAGTCATGGAGTACACACACACACACAGACACGCAGGCACAGACAAGATTTTTTGCTCAAATTTTGTTTTTGGACGTTTTCGAATATTTTAAAGCGATTGAGCAAATAAAATTTTTTTTAGCGATGCAGTACCTCCCATCCGTTGGATGTGGAAGTAATATATATATATATATATATATATATATATATATATATATATATAGTATTGCTCCTCCACTTTTATTTAAGTTCTGCACTACAACCCCACGGCGCTAGAATCGCCCTTCCCCATTATAGTAATACACATTTTTTCTATGCCCGCCATTTTATTACTTGAGTGTGCTGGTTAATGAGGTTGTATTTCTGTTTGGCATGTACTTTTAAAGATTTCTTGATTTTCTTTTGTGACTTTCGCATTTTAGTGAGTTGTATATATTCTACAATATTTTACTGTTGCGTTACAATTCGAATAAGTCGGCGATGATGTTTCGATTTCCGTATTTACACGAGCTGGTAAGTAGTATTTGTTTTTACGTAGGGACGCCTTCAAAAATGGCCCAAAATGCTGTTAAACACTTCACATATACTTCTTAGTCCAAACCTACGTACATTTGCTTGCAAACAAATGCTTGTAATCATTTGCCCACATATTTTGGTGTTTTCTATTCTCGAGGGGAAACAGAAAAGAATGGTGCATTTATTTGGATGTTTTTAAACAAGTTTTTGCAAACACTTTCTAAACAGTTTTTATACGACGCAGTTTAAATGTATTCGGGCAAATGTATCCAGGTCTGTACTAGGTTTCACGATAAATTCATCGTGTTAGATTGTAGCTTATAGATAACTATTTTTTTCTCAATTTATGTTGTTTTTCCTGATACTAAATGGCTTTAATATTGTTTTCTAGGCATTTTCGATTTCGATTTCTCGAAGTGACAATGAAAAATTGATGGTTAATGAACATATATCCGAAAATGCCTCCTTAAGATACGGCCCTACTATAAAAGTGGCCCCCCCAAAAACCCTTTTTTTTATTGTCTCTGAAACGATTAAAAATGCCTAAATGAAATTTAGATCACAAATACCTTTGATCAGGTGATAAAAGATAGTGTTGACAAATTGTGCCCCCAAAATTTTTTTATGGGGATATTTTTTTTTGGCAAAAATAATATTTTCTAAACAATTTGCCATAAAAAAAGTATTCATGCTGAAAGTCGAAAAAGTTACTGGTTTTGGAGTTATTTTAGGTTTTAACATGTTTTACCTAAAATAAGAAAATAAAAGTAATATTGAGTTAATTTGATTTACTTGAATTAAGTAGGCTTAGACTGCAGACTCGCGATTGTTACCTACTTATTCAATTTTTTTTTCTGTTTGTTTTGTGTTATTGGTTGTTTTTTTAATTGTGTCCTTTGTCTGTTCTGTGTTAATGTCATACAATTAACACCTTTTTTAAGTTCTAAAATTTAGTATATTTTACATCATAATTGTTTCTGAAACAATCATTATTCCCTGAGATAGCTCGTTCTCGCGCATGAAAATTATTAATTGTTTCATTTTAAAATAATTTATTAATTCGGTCAGCATTACTTGCTAAAACCTCAAATAACTCCAAAACCAGTAATTTTTTTGACTTTCAACAAGAGTACCTTTTTTGTGGCAAATTGTTTAAAAAATATTATTTTTGCCCAAAAAATTATTAATGTCCACATAAAAAAAAGTTTGGGGCAAAATAAGTGGCACCCCCCTTTAGCGATGCTCCTGTGAAAATATTAAAAATTTGTTAAGACTATCTTTTATGACCTAACCAAAGGTATTTGTGGTCTAAATTTCATTTAGGTATCTTAAACCGTTTTACAGATAATAAAAAAAAGGATTTTTGGGGTCACCTTTACAGGGCCGTATCTTCTTAAGGAGGCATTTTCGGACACACGTTTATTAACCAAACTAAAGTTATTTTTTAATATTCTATTTATCCTAGAAATTAGTGGAACGTTTTTTGAAACACCCTGTATAAACATTATAGAATTTGTGAACATCACTTTACACCATTTTGTTTTATCAAGGGCATGTCAAAAACTCCCGTTATAGAAGGGACTTTACCAACTCATGGTTTACCAGATACGGCAGTGATTATAACAATAAAGTAAAGCTTGGTTATAACATACCAGAGGAACCTTGAAAATTGATACGTTACATTGGAAGTGTGAATAACATTAAAAAACTGCATTAAACAATTTCACTGTCTGCCTAAATAATTTGGACCATGTATTGTATTCACACATTCCGATTCAAATCATTGAAGTCATGCTTCATCAATATTTAAAGTTTACAAATTCTTTTATCAAAATACAGTTTTGGAGAGAATGCCAAGTAAAATTATTAATAGGTAGATAGTACATTATAATTTGCACTTTTAAGATTTGGATCAAGAATTACAATCTAACAGAGGTTGTTAATAATAGAGTACGTTTTAAAAAATAATAAACTGTTGAAGGCTCCATAAGAACTGTCGGGACTTATTTGGTACTTTGTAGGTGTGTACGTTATGATGGAATTTTACTGTATAATATGTTAATCTCTCTAGCTCAGAAACATGGTTTAGTACTAACTGTATAAATCTGTAAATTGCTTTAAAAAATATAAATATCAAATTACTCTTCTTATAAATCTTTAATAATAGATAAACACCTATTTATTATTTGGCGCCTAATATACATTAGCAGCTAATTAAATTTAAATAATAATTTTTTTCTTTCAAAACCAAAATTTTAATGGGTTTTCAGTTAAAAATAAACATATTCTGAAGATATAGGAAAACCATTTGAACATTGTCATTAATATAAGCTAATATGTCTTGCACGATTCAATGATTAACCTACACTAAGCAATTCATTTATTAGATGTTTGTGTACTGATATTGCTCATACAGAGCAACCTTCTGCATCTACTGACGAACAACTATCACTTGGGCCAGGGTCGTCCTGTTCGACAGGTAAGATTTAGTTATTTATTTATTAACAAAGTGAGTAAGATTTATTCTCCAAGCATAGTTTGAATATCTAGCGTTAAAAAGGGACGTAAAAGCCACCCTGACAATTCTTTTTAATGTTAATGAATATTCCCTCAAATTAATGGAATTATTCAACAGAAGGCTCTAATTATCAATAAAGAATTGATCTTGTTTGTCAACAAATTACTGCACTACTACAGTAACATAACATTTCTCTCTAGATAGCTCATTTTTTTTAGTATCATAAAGTATAGTGTACCAAGTTAAATAAAGTGCTGATAGTGAAACAAAAAGAAAAAACTTTGCATGTCAAAGAAGAATATTAACAGTTTTCTTAAGAAAGAAAATACATTTATGCTATTCAAAAGATTTGATGAAACTTTCTGAATTATGATCTCTCGATTAAGATTTATTTTTGTTTTAATAAGTAAGAAAATATTTTAAATACTTACCCTTACTTTACTTTTTAGAACCACATGTGAGAACTCAAACTGCACCGACAACAGCACCATTAGTACTCCCAATTTATAGAACTCCAAAGTCACATAGAGATTTAGTGTGTTAAAGTCGATTACAGCTACGAAAGTTGCACAACACCACGCAAACAAAAATTGTACAGAACAGTGTCGAATTTGAAGACGAATCAAGCCAACTTATCAAGGACTTTGAAGACTATATGTTGCTCCTGAAACAAGCCACCTATTTCTCCACTTCAGAAGAATTTATTAAAAGTTCTGTTAACAAAACTGCATATAAATTCATCATGTCGCAGTTATAACATCAAAAGATAAAACCTAAAGGTAGACGATTTAGTGAAGAAGAAAAGGTGTTAGCCCTAACTTTAACCCGAAACTCAAATTATTACAAATTATATTCGCTTTGCCCTTTAAACAAATACTAAAAAGGCTGTTGAGAAGAATACCCGTAAGATGCGGAATCAAGAATTTGATTTTCGACTCTCTCAAATCAGCAGTCGCAAAGATGTTTAAAAAAGACAGAGTATGCTGCTTATCTTTTGATGAAGTGCCCTTATCTGCAATTATAATTCCAAATATGCTTTACTGAATCATTTGAAGATTGAGGAGGTGAAAGAAAATTACAGTATGATGATCATGGCCTAGTTTTTATGGCCAGCGGATTAAGAAAAAATGGAAGCAACCATTGATTATAATATATATATATATATATATATATATATATATATATATATATATATATATATATATGTATATAATTATTGTTATCGTTATTTAAGTTAAATAGTATTACCAAAGAGTATATAATATACTCTTTGGTATTACTAATAAAGACATTATTCGGAACAACTTGTGTTTATTAACGTGAAATTATATAATATTCAACGTTTCGCGGACTCGATATGTTCCCTTTGTCAAGAATTATATTTAGCATATGAAATATGAAACAAGCTAATTATTTTATAATAATTTTGATGAACGAGTTCTGCTTCGATTTGCAGATCCAAGATATGACGTTGAATTTGGAATTGTATCCGAGGCTGGAATGTTAATAGAATCTTGAGTATCAGGATTTAGAGATGATGTAGATGTAATATTACATGTCGAGATGTCGATGTTTTTTAATGGGGCAGAGATATCGAGCGCTTCCGTAATTACGGAAGTAAAGTCTCTAATGGCTCTCTTGAGATCTTGGGTCGTTTGAAGATTGGGTGGAGGAAGGTTGTTGAAGATGTGTTCGGAGAACACATTCCAATCTGCTTTTGAAAAATCTTTAATAACTGTTTATTGAGGAGGTGTAGGGGGAGCTGGACAAAATGAAGTTTTGACCAGTAGGGGTAAATGATCTGATGTGATCATGACATGGTGCCTAGAAAGCACTCACGATCGAAATAGTGATGTATGGGTTCGGAAAATATATGATCTACTATTGAGGCACCTAAATGTTCGAAGAATGTGGGCTGTGTGTTGGCGATTCGCAAGAGCGGCAACTGCAACGGAACGGAGGATAGCCTGTTGCCGTTGCCATTAGTTGAGGTGTCACTGAATTGGATGTGGCGGGCATTGAAATCACCTAGGAAAACTGCATTAGGGAGGCTAGAGGCGTAGATTAAAAGGTCATCGGATAGGGTGTTGTGGCCGGGCGGGTTGTAATAACAAATAAATGCTATAGAAGTGGGAAAATGCACCGTCGCAGCAACGTATTCGAGATGCTGTAGGTGCGCAGGAAGTTGAAAAGGAGTGAAATGTGACCTCATCTGTAAATACAAACAAAAGAACAAAATTTCTTTGTTGGTTTATTTTGTTTTGAGCCCATTGACAAAATTCCAGTCGTCTTTGATAATCTTCAGGAACCAACTCTTGAAGTAGTTGAATGTGATAGGGGTGCATTTTTTGAGACTGTACCGTACGTCGTTCAACACCAACCTGCTGAGAGATGGGTCGTTGTCCAATATATGGATTTTCGGTAACTGTTAATAGTACATTTAATTGATTTTCCTCAGTCTGTGCACGTTCTACCCTAGTATTTTTTCATATAACACTTTGCCAGTTCTTTCAAAACGCTCCAAAAGCTTTTCAAATGCCCTTCTTTCAGGTTGCCGTCTCTCTGGAAACCGTTGTTGATATAGTCTTCTTGCTAAAAACGTATTCTTATCACTAGCTTCCAAAACAAAAATCATATCAACTATCTCGGCTTGCGAAAAATTCATTATTCTCAATTTTAATTCAAGTTTTAAATCAATTTGCTATAAAATACACTAATGCAACACAAATTATCCACTTACAATGAATAATGACGTTTCTGATGATCTCTATTATTTTTATAAACCACGCCTCGCCGTCACGGCCAACTAACAACAAAACTTGAAAGCCGTATAGCCTTTTACAATAAAAATGTTAAATTGTCACTATTTCAAAACTACAATTTTTGAATATACACTCTTATACAAAGTCACCCTTATTTTTAATGCTAAATAAGATAGAATTAAAAAATAGGAGTTTCCATTAAAAAAAATAACTTTATAGGTTTTTTTGAATCTACTTTTTATTGTCCATTTCTGATCACCCTGTATGAATGTATTACAAAAATATCAATACAGCCCATTAGAGTAGGTCCCCATTTCCAAGGAAACCAACCATAACTAATTGATAAAGGCTTCGTTTAGAAAAGATTTCCACCTATGTTTTGGCCTGCAAACGTCATTTTTGACAAAAATTTGAAATTTGTCAAAACGGTTAGACTTAGGTATAAGACATTATACATAAAATGTGTCTAAAATTGTATGTAGAATGTAAATATGTAATAATATATAGGGTTTTCTATTTAAAAAATTTTAAATTACTTCTAAGCTTTTATGTTCTACCCTGTATATTTAAAAATATTTTTGGAATATGCACCAGAACATATCTTACAACTTTTGTATTTAATTTGTTTTGTATCTCTTTAAATAAAGCAGATATGGAACTTTGTCCCACTAATGCGCCACCCTGTGCATATATATATATTTAGGGCTAACTCATCTAAAATATTTTCACGTTCGTACCACTTCCGGTTATAGCGGAAGTCGGTATAGTCGCTTATTTTAAATGGAACACCCGTATATTAATATATTTTTGGATTCTATGTCGAATTTTAAGGTAAGTTTGTTAAATAAACTAGATACGAAATTTCAGTGGTTTTAAAAAAACATTTTTCTAAAAAATTGACAGATGCGGTCATAGTAATAACTCGTTAATTGTTCTGTTCCTGTCAAACAATTTGAATAAAACTTTGAGGTGTTGTAGGCAAAGGTTTATTGCAACAGTCTGCAAAAATTACATTTGTATTTTTCATAAAAATAAAATTATGAATGTCTAAACTTGACTATCAAAAATGCATGTTACTCAAAAATCAAATGGAAACCCTATTTTTATTACTCAGATCGATTTAACGTCAAAAATTAAGATAGTTTGTTTAAAACTTTATTTGCCTAAACGTAACAGTTTCATACTTATTATCAAAAAGTCCCAATTTAAAATTTGTGATAAAATGAGCTACATACTTAAATCTAGTATTCCTTGTTCGTGGTCACCATGGAAACCAAATAATTGAGAATTGAAATAAAGAAAATATTTGAAAAAGTTACTGCAAAAATTATAAAATTGATAATTTTGTGATTCAAAAGTCATTTTGCCAAATAGAAATTTTCTAAGTCATTTTTTCAAATTCGATATACAACATAAGTGTAAAAATGTAATAGTTTATGAGTAAATCGAAAAAACTACTTTTTACTGCGGAGGTAGTAACTACATACTTATCAGTGCATCTTACACGATAAAGTCGCTTATTTAGTATTTCTTGCTCGTGATCAAACGTAAATTAATTTACAATAAATGTTCAAAATGTTGCCCGTTAGACGCAAGACACTGTTGAACCGTCTTATAACGGCTTCATTTGCAGCCCTTTGAATTTCTTGTGGGAAAGAGAATTGAAGGCATTTTGCACTCTTGCAATTCAATCTTCTTTAGTCGTTAGTGGTGTAGCATAAACAATATTTTTAATTTGACCCCAAAGATAAAAATCCATTGGCGTAAGATCAGTTGACCTAGGTGGCCATGGAAAGGGACCTTTATTGGCAAACCAACGATCTTCAAAAATTTCATAAAGTTTCATGGAAACAGCGTTGGTGTGAGGGGGCGCACCGTCTTGTTGGTACCATAAATTTTCCTTTTCTAGATTTAATCGGGGTTGAATTCGAGTGTTTAATATCTCAATATAATTTTCTCCTAGAAATTAAATTTGTAATCATAAATCGCAACAATTAACTATTTTAAACCTCTCAAATTTTCGTTGTAAAAATACACGTTATTCCGAATAGCACAAAATACGTTAAAATTCCAAATTTCCTGAAAATGGCATTCGCGAATTGGATTGCTATTTTCGTTATTCCAGTAATGCGAGTTTCGGATGTTAAATATGCCATTTTTCGTAAATTTAGATTCGCCCGTTCATATGATATTAGTCAAAAAATTAGGAATTTCCTGTATTTTAAGCAAAATTGTTTCACAAAATTCGATACGTTTCAAGAAATCCGCTTCTTTCAAATGTTGAACTAATTGTAAACAGTATGGTCTAAACTTATGTTTCTTAAGAATTCTTCTGATAGTTGTTGGTGTTAAGCGCAGGCGCAGAGTGTTTAAATGTGCCAAACTGTTCTAAATTTTGAACCACACGTCTTATTGTATCTGCTGATGGTTGGGGGCGCTCAGGATAGCGTTCGATAAATGTTCTTACTGTTCGTTTTACAACTTTATGACATTCTCAGTGAATTTAAATTAAATTCAAGCAATCTGTATTAGAATATTCAAGTCGATCCATTTCATCAAGAAAAACACAAACTGTCAACAATTTTATTAAATTATTCACTACAAAAGAAAAACAAAATAAATAAGCATCTTTATCGTGTATTGATGCGCTGATAAGTATGTATTACCTCCGCAGTAAAAAGTAGTTTTTTTCGATTTACTCATAAACTATTACATTTTTACACTCATGTTGTACATCGAATTTGAAAAAAAATGACAGAAAATTTCTATTTGGCAAAAATGACTTTTGAATCACAAAATTATCAATTTTATAATTTTTGCAGTAACTTATTCAAATATTTTTCTTTATTTCAATTCTCAATTATTTGGTTTCCATGGTGACCACGAACAAGGAATACTAGATTTAAGTATGTAGCTCATTTTATCACAAATTTTAAAATTGGGACTTTTGATAATAAGTATGAAACTGTTACGTTTAGGCAAATAAAGTTTTAAACAAACTTACCTTAATTTTTGACGTTAAATCGATCTGAGTAATAAAAATAGGGTTTCCATTTGATTTTTGAGTAACATGCATTTTTGATAGTCAAGTTTAGACATTCATAATTTTATTTTATGAAAAATACAAATGTCATTTTTGCAGACTGTTGCAATAAACCTTTACCTACAACACCTTAAAGTTTATTTAAATTGTTTGACAGGAACAGAACAATTAACGAGTTATTACTAAGACCACACTGTCAATTTTTTAAAAAATGTTTTTTTTAAAACGACTGAAATTTCGTATCTAGTTTATTTAACAAACTTACCTTAAAATTCTACAAAATGTATTAATATACGGGTGTTCCATTTAAAATAAGCGACTAAGTACCAACTTCCGGTATAACCGGAAGTGGTACGAACGTGAAAATATTTTAGATGAGTTAGCCCTAACATCATTACCCTGTCACCAAATTTTCAAAATTATAGTAAGTTTGGGTTAGCAGATACTCATAGGATCAGCTCCCAAAGGCGGACCCTGTATATATATATATATATATATATATATATATATATATATATATATATATATATATATATATATATGTATAACAACAATAATGGATTTGGTTGTACAAATTGTAAACAAGATAATGGCAATACCACTGGTTCATCACCAGTTTTGTGAACTTCTTGAAGAAATTGAAAGACAATATTCTGATATTCTGATGTGTAACAAAGTAAGATGGCTTACCAGAGGAGCAGTATTAATGAGATGTGCCGCTTGTCTCGAACGAGTGAAATTATTTTTGAAGGAAAGGCAGTTTGATTATGCTGCATTACAAGACCATGATTGGCTACAAAAATTCTATTTTATGGTAGATATGACATCCCATTTTATCCAATTAAACAAAAACTGCAAGGTAAGGGAAATATGGCAGGTTTACCTTTGGAAGAGGAAGAGGTGTTATTATTTGAAAGAAAACTAGAAATATTTCCTGCCATTTTAAAAAATTCAATATTATTACATTTTCCTGCGTTGAAAAGATACCAGCAAGTCGTCACTGATTCTATTAACTTAAATCACTTCGAATCGGTAGTTGAGTTGAAATGAAAACTCGAAAAGTGAAATTTACTTAGAAGTTAATCAACAACTGACGCACTTCAGATTGAAAATATTTTTCAACCTGGAGTGCGTTTGTTTATATATACATTATATATATATATATATATATATATATATATATATATATATGTGTGTGTGTGTGTGTGTGTGTGTGTGTGTGTGTGTGTGTGTGTGTGTGTGTGTGTACCTATGATTGTAGTATCCCAAGTACCCTATCCCTAACAGTATAATTTGAAATGAATTCACTAATTAATAATAATAATAATAATAATAATAATAATAACGGTAAATTCTCAGCTGTGGACTTGACCATTGCCACTCCACAATTGGGATTGGTGGTTGATTGGAACGTTTCAGATGAGATGTACGTAGCGATCACTTCCCATTATAATTAAAACCAATATTATTAAAACCCTGTTATGTTACCAACGAGATACCGCTATGAACTGGCTGATTGGGAAACTTATCAACGAGTGTTAAATGAATCCATTATGCGGCATAGTGGTCAGGTCACATTGGAACACCTAACCCAATGGATCCTTGATGCTGCCAACGTTGCAATACCCCAAACGAAAGAACGGAGAATGAAAAGTCCGTCCCATGGTGGAATGAGCGGGTAAAGGATGCAATAAGAAATAAGAATCGGTTATTTAATAAATTTAGGAAAATGCCCACTATGAACAACATGGTAGCCTTCAAACGAGCTCGAGCCTTTGTAAGGAGAATTGTTCTACAAAGCAAAAAGGAGTCGTGGGAAAATATGTATCAGCGATCGGGGCCAATACTAATATTAGTGAGACCTGGAGAAAAGTTCAAGCGGTCACTAATAGAAAAAACCAACACCATAGATTACCTAAAATTACCCGATAACACCATAACGGACGATAGAAATATTATTATTGACCTGATTGCTGAACAGTTTGCATCCGTAGTAGAACGGCCAACTATAAAGAGATTTTATGAGAAAATCAAGAAAATTCATCCTCAAATTTTACATCGGAAGAAATACTTGATTATAATTTACCGTTTACCATGAGTGAATTAAACCTTTGCTTAAAGAGAACGTCCCTAACTGCGCCAGGTCACGACCAAATAACAAATAAAATGATTGCTGAGACGACTAATTCTTTCAAGCGATGCCTTCTTAGTTTTTACAACTACTGTTGGCAGCAAGGACTATATCCGCAAGAGTGGAAGGTTGAAATTATAGTGCCTTTATTAAAAGAAGGGAAAAATCAGCTAGAATGTAATAGTTATCGGCCAGTAAGTCTAACCTGTTGTTTGGGAAAGCTTTTTGAAAGAATGATAAATCAAAGGCTTATCTATCTCATAGATCCGCAATTTATAACGGAGGTACAGGCGGGATTCCGTAGAGTATACTCCACCACAGATCAACTGGTCTTCTTGGAAAATTATTTACAAGAAGGATATAAAAATCGACATCACACTGTGGGGGTATTCTTCGATATCGAAAAGGCTTTTGACATGACATGGCGCGGTGGTATTCTGCAACAGTTAGAAAAATGGGGGTTTAAAGGCAGTTTAACCATAGTCATTTCGTCTTTTCTGTCTAATCGCACTTTTCGCGTTAAAATCAATGGCAGCTTGTCTCAATCCTACATCCTTGAGAATGGGATCCCACAGGGATCAACACTAAGCTGTACTCTGTTCAACATAGCCATTAATAGCTTAGTTAGTAACATAGACACAGAAATAAAATGTTGCCTATATGTTGATGACTTGTGTGTATTTGGTAGTGGCTTAACTGTTGGTGAAATCTCAAGAAAAATGCAACCTACCATTAATCAAGTCTTGAAAATGCGGAAGAAGTAGGTTTTACTTTTCTATCACCAAGACTAAATGTCACAGGTTAAATAACTATAAAACAAATATACATCAAACAAAATTCCACCTAACCTAAGTCGAAAAGAGACAGTAACTATAACACGAATTAGAATAGGGCACACCAGATTTTCTTCGAACACCTACTGCTAGGAGTAGGGAACTTGCATAGATTGCCGGACCAAACTAACAACGGAACATGTAGTCCTCCACTGTATGAAGTATGCTAGGCTAAGGAACAAATATGACATAAGCGCAAAAGTTCTGTATAGTACAAACGAGGAAGCAATTAAAAGGGTACTTGAGTTTTTAAGAGAATCTAATATTCTGCATGGTATAAGAAATAATACTGGGAGAAGCAGCTAATGATCTAGTAATCGATGCTGCAAAAAATAATAATAATAATAATAATAATAATAATAATGTTTGAAATGTTTGAAATGTTTATTTCGAAATATAGTGCATGTTGTTCGGTCCAACCAAGTAACATGTACTTAACGTTGGTTCCGTGCAGTAACAGTTTTACATTAAATATACAGATATTTGTGAAAAACAGTTTGTAATATAGTATAGTATTATCTGTCTGACGTTAAACAATTATCAAGAAGTGTAAATAATAAATATAAGATTACATACAAGTGTAAACAATGATTTGTTCATAAAATATATATGTTTTCTTTTTAAATATGTTTGTGTGTGCATGAATGTTAGTTATATATGTATGAAATGTTTTTAACTTAATTATCCAGTATTTTCTATTACGCACTTGCGTAGATTACACTTGAAAACAGGAAATTGATCTATTGTTAGTATCTCCATTGGTAAGAAGTTGTATAATATTGGCACTGTGCACTCAAGAGTTCTTTTGCCGTACTTATTAAAGTAAAATGGAACTGCATATGTAGTACGTCGAGTTTGATAGTTATGATCCAGTGGTACTTTGTAGTTGTCATCCCGATGTGCAATTATAGTTAGGTATTTGTAAAACCCTTTAGGAGTAAGTGTGTTTGTACGTTCCAATAATGTACTTTTTTCTGTGTTCTGGTTTCCTTTAATTAATTTTAGCAACTTGATTTGTAGTGATTCTAATCTGTTGATGTGAATAGCTTCAGCACTGCCCCATACACGAACTGCAATAATAATAATAATAATAATAATAATAATAATAATAACGTTTATTGTTCAAACAGGTCAATACCCAAACAGACAAATATAAGTTCATATACAATAAACAATTATTTGAAGTGTGAAAAATTAGAAATAAATGCAAAATTATTCTGCAACATAACAAATATATTTTTACTATACCCTATAAATCGTGTTTAATACGCCATATGTAGGCAAAAAGAAAGTAAAAAGCGAAAAATATAAAACATAATTTTACAAGTAACTGAATGAATAATATCGTACAATAATGAAATCAGTCAATTGCATCCAACAAGTGGCTTAGAGGGCAGCTAAAAACGTTTATTACCCTAGTTAGGCAGTTATAAATGTAACCAGTTTTATACACGGAGAGTTTTTTAAAACGTTAGTTCTGCATTATGATAAGTAGAATGTAATTGAACGCCTGGTCGATATACGGGAAACGTAAAATATTGGGTTGTGCAAGATTGCACTGTCTATGTAATCATGCAATGTATTATACAAGAATCACAAGATAATACGTTTCCTTCTTGTAGCAAGTTTCTTCATTAAAAGACTATACAATTTTTAAGGGCGTAATATTGAACTTATTACTCAAATTGACTTTTCCAGAAATAGTTAAAACATTGGAATTTATTTATAAATCCAACAGTGAAATGCTCGCAAAACCCAAACCTGACAGAAATAATTGGTAACCTCCAAGAAACCCCAGTTTATTAATAAATACATAATTTCACAAGTACACTAATAAATCAAAGAACAAACAAAACTACACATAAACACAATAAAAATATATCTGGTGTGGAACACAACACGACCTTCCAACCTACAAAATGGAAATTAAAAGTAATCAAATAATTTTTGTAGCATTTTTTTTAGAATAATTATGCAACCTCCTTTATAATCAGTTCATTACGAAAATAGGCAACATTGTAAAAAACAGAAACAATAATCTATGTCAAACAGACGTTTAAAACTTCATGTCAGACAGAGGTTAATAGTCCTAAATATGCTAACTTAAAACTTTACGGTTAAAATTAGTAATGATGATAACAAAACGCATAATAAATACAAATATATATATATATAATATATATATATATATATATATATATATATATATATATATGTTGAGATGATTTAAATTACGTGCAAGTAGCTATATAAGTTGCATAGTGAAGTATTTCTTTAGTTGGTACGAAATGGTACATTTCATTAAATAATTCTAGATAAGAATGATTAATAAACATTGAGATGTTTGTAAAATTTAAATATTTCTTAATATAATTTTAATAATGTTAAAATAAGTAATCGACAGCACAGTACATTGAAGTATAGGGTATGTTTGTTATCGTTATGAGTTAATTCAAGTTTTTATTTAGTTTTGTAAGTTTATTTTAAACAATATTCCCTGACGACATGTGATACAGGTTGTGGTTGACAGAAATAATGTTACAACTAGATTTAGGCTGGTATCAATGTCGCAATTCACATGTACGCAGCCAAGATTCTTGAAAACATTCGTATTAGTGCGTTAAACACATATTAGTGCAAAAAATTATGAAAAAACAGATTAAGCACATTAGTGAGTAACTATAAAACATAAATCAAGCAGCAGCTCTGGGATTATTGTGTTTAATCAACATTTTATGACCTTAAACTAGTGAGTGACAACATTCCGACACTAGTCGTAGAAGAACTTATGAACCTATGAAAGTGGTAAAATAAATTAATTGGTGACTTGAACATTAAGTTTAAACACTTACATTAACAGTTATTGTGTTTAAAAGTGTGAAATTTAACATTAAAATTATATAAACATTATGAGGTTATGTTATATCCTCGCATAAAATTTTTGTAAAAAGTATTTTAAATTGAGACAATTTGCATAAAATAAATTAGTAGAGGCAAAAATAGTAAGGTAGCCTCAATTTCATGTTACAATTCATTATATTTATGTCCATTTTGTTAATTTTAGTTTTTAAGAGTATTGGTAGAATTTAAATAATTTTCCTCTCAAATTGGCCGTAGGCATGTATAAGATGAATATTTGGGTATAGTAGCATCCCCTATTCATGTAGAGGTCATTTCCAGGCCTTTAAAATTCATAGAATTAGCATAAAATCAATAAATAAGTGTAAAAATTAACGTAGTTATTAAGTGTAGGAATTAGTTCGTGTTTGGTTTCAAATTATAGAGAAAATTATGTAGATTATGGAAATGTTATTAGTTTCAAGAAATGTTAAAGGGGGCGAAAGTTATAGGGTTTCAAAAAATATCGTAATGTAAAAATTACAATAGCCAATCAGAATTTAGGAAATATTCTTAGTAACTATAGAAAACATTCGAAGATTTGGTCGTCAACCAAAATCATATAAATACAAGTGCTTCAGGTTCACAAACTCTCTTAATTTTCCTCTGTTTCAACAACTTGCCAAAGTAAGGTGTTGACAAATTTTTTTTGAAAATAATTTTTTTAAAACAAATTAACGTCACTTCGGTAAAATAACAAAGTGCGATTTAGTATCGGAAGTGTTAACGAAACAAGTGATAGTCTTTTGTCGGGAAATAATTAAATTAAGGTTAGTTTACCTTTTTAAATTTCAAATCGGAGGTTTTCGATAAGTTATAAAAATATTTCCGCAGTTTCGACATTGTTTGATTTAAATTTATATTGTTTATGTTGGTATGGCTATTTAATTGTGTTGTCTTCGTGTTTTTATCATTATACACCTTGTTTATCGAAAGTGTGTTTAATTTATAACAAGCTTCAACGATCCATGCTTTTCAAAATTTATTTTGAAATTAATTTAAAGAAGTGAATAACAATAGTGAAACTTACCTAAGTGAATAAGCTGTGTATATATAAAAGAAAATTTGGATGTTCGAGGAGCAGAATTGCAGTTCGCAGGAGCTGGTGTCTACAAGCAACTTCAGTAGCAGTAACCCACAAAAGGAGGACATTTTATGTGAGTACTTTATTGTTGACATTGATACTTTATTGTTATGTTCATAATTTCAATCCTTTGTAATAATCATGATGTGCAACAACAGGTATGCATGTCCAAAGGGAATGTTATTTGTTCTAAAAATTTAAATGGTTTATAGTAATATTGTTTTTTTTATTCAAACGTAGTTATACTTACTTGTATGTCGAATTTCACTTTTTGTTGTAGTCAAATTACATGTTTGCGTATTCACAGCGCATGCCCACGTATACTTTTAGAAGAATTTCGTTATGTACAGGGTGTAACACAGGTATTAATGCGAATTAAAAATTATAATTCAATTTACTTGATCAATTTAGATACGATAAAAATAATAGGACATGTGCTTTAATCATATTAACTAAGATTATTGTATTCAAAAAAATCAATATAATTCAAAGTAATAATCATTTATTTTACAATATTAAAAGTAGAGTTTCTTCTAAATTTTGATCCCTATCCCCTTTGATGAGTCTCATGTTCTACCAATAATTTTTTTTTAATATTAAGAGTTTTAGCCTATAATAAAAATAATTCCAATTTTAAATAATTACAACAATAAATAGAATAATAATATAAATTATAATATAATTATAAAACTAAAAATATAAGAGGAGTTTATATATATATATATATATATATATATATATATATATATATATATATATATATATATATATATATATATATATATATGTAAATGGACAACAGTAGAACTGCATTTATTATTAAAAGCTTAGAAATTAACATATCAAATAATTTATTTGTAGACATGTCCGAATTACCTACATTATAAGTTGTAACAGCTCTTTTTCGTTTACTACCCAACTTCACTCTAGATTTTAAAGTGCTTCTTTGAAAACAAACTTAAAATGTTAATTAAAACCTTAAAATAAAATCCTGGCTCTGTTATTCCTTTCTACGCAAAATTACCTTCATATAAAAAAAAAATAATCGAAATCCGCCAAGCGGTTGTCTCGCAATCTGTGTGAACTAAATGACCCAATTATTTTAATATGTAGGATTATGATTTTTTTAGGATAACTATATAACCTCTTTTTTACACGTCCATAACAACATTGTCAGGCAACATTGTAGAAACAAAAACAAAAATCTATGTCAGAATGACGTTTAAAACTTCATTTCAGATAGAGATTAATAGACATGAATACATGTCAACTTATAAAAAATTCCAAAGCCGCCCGCTTTTATAAGATATCAATAATATAGTTTAACCATTTTAATTCATATTTAATTAATTTTTAGACTTACCTTGCATAATAATAAGAAACTTTATAAAGAAAAGTTATCTAAAATTTAATTTTCTTTAAAAAAATACGTCTACACTTATTCTTATAGGATTAATCTTTATTCAGATATTGAAAAAAATCGAACACTTAAATTCTGCCTTATGAACTTTTTTGCCGCTAAATTTCGCGTCAAACGTAATTAATCGATATGTTTAAGGTCTATATTTATATCTTTGAAATATGCAGCTGTTTTAGAAATATTTGATAAAAACCAAAATCTGCCCCTAATAAACCCTAATAAACCGCTGCTGCATTTCTTCCAAAATCTAAACTGCTCTAATTGAATTGAAAAACTTGGCCAAAAAGTAAAATGAGCTAATAAGTCGATTTAGGGATAGTGAAAAAAAAGTCGATTGCATAATCTTCTATACCTACATACATAATTGTGTCATAAATAAATCAGAATTAAAATAATAATACCAAACATGTGGCCGTTACGCAACTAATCAAGCCGGTCTTTAAGTTAATAACAAAGTAAACAATAAAACAATAATGCGAGTTAAAGCATATATAAAATACAACAAACAGTAAAATTAAACAGGTAACTGTAATGTATTTTAACTGCACTTAAACAAGGACAAAAAATAGACATACACATACACAATTGTATAGTGAATAATAGCACAAAAATGCAGACGTACAATTACAATAAATTACAAATATAAAGAGATCAGTTCGTAAACAAACAATTCAAAATAAGTGGGCTGGATCAATGACACTGAAAAGCATTAAAACAAAGCCTTGAAAGGGTAAGATGCGAACAAATCAGTCACGGTAACCAAGTGGCCGATCGCCTACCTGAAAACAATGACGCAAAAGTTTGAGTGACTGCGTTAGAAACTGTAGCATCCCTTCCTCGGCTTTCATGTTCATTTATACGAAACAATAAGAACGGTTTAGTTTTACAGTAAAAATGGAATTCTAGGTGGTTTTAATGTCATCTGTACCCGTGTCTGTAAACCCCGGTATCGTTTATAACAATTAACTGAGGTTTATCGCGTCACGTTTGTCCACGCATTTTACCTCTACGCGGACGAAAATATTAGTAAACAGTTAAAAATGCCAACTCATACCAGCAATGAGGGAGGACACTGTACTTTCTGACGCGGAGTCCTCTTATTTTAACAGATTTCAACTTAATGAGCGTGCTTGCAAGATGGCGTATTGACAATTCAATTACTACCCTTTGTTATCAAATGACAATTCTGTGCGATTCGATATGTCGTGGTAACTAAACAACAACTTCTTGCAAGGGAATGATTGATTTATAATAAATTACATAGACTTGTTGAATTGCTGGCTGCGAGCTTGAATCTACATTCATATACTTGAATATAATCTGCTTTGCCACGTCCCAAACTTGTTGACAAGATTACAGGTTACACCAAAAGAGAGTAATACCAAAAATTATATTTTTCTTAAATGGAATACTCTAGTTTTTATACGGCAAATGAAGCTTCTGTATATTCAATTGCAAAGTTGTTAAGATTGCCAGTGAATTGTTGCCGAATTATGATTTTTTTTCTTTAAAAATTTAGTCAAAAACATATTCTTTTCAAACTGTTCGTTCATTTCCCTGAAACATTTACGTGTAATATAATATATACCTAGTTCATCCTGAACTATCTCTACTTTTCGATCCTATCGTATAGTGTGTCCATAAATTCTCTTCGAACATACCCACATTTACATTTATTTTAATTAAATATCGTAAATACAACCCTCGTGTATAATTTTGCCGTTGGAAAGCTTAAAATGCGCTGATTCAGAGAGTATGATGTATACCGTAGTATGCCAGCCTACTTTTAATATATTAAAGTTTCTCCGAAAATTTACACAGAAAAAGAGAAAAATCACAGACGGCATGGCACAAGGAATCTAAATAATTTCTACTCGTTGGCATGACAATGTAACTAATTTGTATAATCAGATGACATTTGGTGAGATCTTGTGCATATTATCTTTTAATAAGGTGTATTCTGTAATAAAATACAATAAAATTACAACCATGATGATTGTATAATTCATTGTAACAATCGGAACGTATATATATATATATATATATATATATATATATATATATATATATATATATATAAATTTAACTACAACATAAATATATAATTTGTTTTGGGATTAGTGGTTTTGAGTTTATATTATTACATTTAACTTATTCACAAGTTAAAGAAATCGATTTTACTATTAAATAAAGTATACAATTCAAGAATGAATGATTTATATCCTTGGAGAATGGTCAAAGAATTGTCTTCTGGCATCCAATGTACGCAAAGATGGGATGCATAGTAATCACTTATGTGATTGCACCATATGACTATTTAGCCTCTTTGACCAAATTTGACGTGCTTGCGATAATCATGTATGCGTAGATCCCACTTATTCCATAAATAACTATTATGTAACTAGGAAATCATAAAATGTAAAAATAATATAGTTTTTAATTAATCCAATATTTGTGTATGTAAGCTTAATAATCGTTTAACTGCATTTGATAATAAACCATGTATATGTACCTACCATTTTCTGGGGTTTGAACTTGAGTGATTCCACCAATCATTACATTATATAATTCTAACGTTAAATTAATCATAGATTAAACTTCAACATCTCATCCTTAGTCGTCTTCACATCTATGTTATTTATAGTTGTAGCACTTATGTGAATGGATTTATGCCTACATAACTACAAATTTGCCACATATTTTTTTTTCAAGGTCTAGATTAAGTTGTAACGCACAGGCTAAATGTTACACAAAGAAATTATTAACAACCATTTCAAAAGAAGCCTAAAATTTTAACACCTGCATTTTTGAATGTTTTCATGTTTTAGAATTAAAAATTGTCTTTCCCTAGCTACGAAATGTTACAGATTTGCCCCTTACTCATCGAGATACTTATCTCCGTATTCATAACTGACGTCAGGCGCAGTTACCTGTAATTATATCGGTATTTAATTAACACTTATGCTCTTTGAATGAAATCACTCAAGTATTTGTTTTTTTTTTCTTTCATTAACATTACATTTATTTTTACACTTGCTGATTTACCTGACTGTTAATATTTACAGCGGCAATGAAAATAAAATATGAAATGAGAGCAACAATAACTTTAAAATTACGCCACAGCGTTACATCAATCAATCTGAATAGTTTATTTTCTATATGAATAGAGTCTTAAGCTTAATGATCAGTAAATCGACTCTGACGTAACGGCGAGGCGAAAAATTGTGGTCTGACTTCACAAACGATTTACTGTATCATCGAATTATTAACAATAAATTCTAACCAAAATTAAAAGAGCATTTGACAAATGGAAGAAAAATTAAAAACATTTCTTCCAATTTTACTAAAAAGGTCTTTTGTCGTTATATACATACAAAAAATAGTGATTATCAGCAGTAGTGTTCCGGAACACTGGTAACATATGATATAATTTTACTACACATTTCGAAAGCATGATGTTACCCAAAAACCCCCGTACTTGGGAATTTGTTGTGTAATAATTCTAATATTTAATGCATAAGTCATTAGACAAAATTTAAATAATAATGTGGGGGACCCATAGATAGTCCTATTAGAATAAAATACTCATCTTTTTTGGGGTTTTTTAATGGTGTATTTTAAATTACGCAATCTAAACGTTTCGATAGCACTTACAGTTATCTTCGTCAGTAGTAATATTTGTTAAAAATTGTTAAAGATGTTGTAAACAATTTTGTCAAAGTTGAAAAATTAAAACATAAACATCAGCCTGCTATTAACATAACAGTTTGAGAAACGTATAAAGCCAACTATAAAATTAAATTTTAGTAAATAATAACTAGGTCATTAAAAATTAAATATTGTTAAGCTGCCTTAAAGATGACAAATCAGAACACTCTCTACGGCGAAAGCTAATAATGAAATTCATCAGCCAGAAAACACATTTAACAAAATTTAATCAAGTTATGATGTAAGTGTAAAGTTGTGAAAAACTTCAATTTGAAAATGATAGAAGCATTCACAAATCTAAACATCACATCAAATAAAATCATCCAGTTAAATCTAACAAAGAGGTATCTTTATCAATAAGTGGAAGTGTTATTAGCAATGAAAAGCATAATGCAGAAGGTTTTTTGTAACTTTTAATTTTAATCTTAATTTCAACTACTTATGTTAAATTATAGTGCTGCGGTAATTTAACATATAATTGGTAAAGCATTTGCTTCAAGGTCTAGGAAAAACACAGCAAAAAACCTAGACATACCAAAAGTTAAAATTAAAATCAAAATTAAGACGTATCATTATGGTTTTTTTTAAATTATAAGATGCCAAAACCTATTTAAACTGAGATTTTCTTCTTGCCCATTAAAATTATTAGGGTGTTTATATATTTCAATAGCTTCACGTTGTAAAAGAACATAATAATGAGTTTGTCTTGACAATATTTCCATATTGTCAAATTGAATGTCATGATTTAGATTATTTAGGGCATGATCAGCCACAGCAGACCTCTCTGGTTGACCTAATCTACAAAATCTCATATGTTCTTTGCGTCTTGTATCAAAGCTACGTTTTGTGGTTTCGATGTATACTTTTCCACATAAACTTCCGGAGTGTATAAGTTATCTTGTTCATGTGGAAAGGTATACATCGGAACCACAAAACGTAGCTTTGATATAAGACGCGAAATTTTATTATGAGTGATAATGGTGAAAGTTTACATTTTCATAGTCCTATTAGAAGGCCTACACGGTTCACTAAGGTACTAAATTTTTGTGTTTCGTTAGTTATAAAACTGAATCTTTTAATATTTAATTTTCTTTTAATTTTTAAAATTTTTTTAATTTTTAATTTTTTTAATTTTCTTTTAATTATTTAATATTTAATTTAATATTTTATTTATTTATTTTTTTAATACTTTTTAATTTAATATTTTAATATTTAATTTAAAAAAATAGAAACGTTAAGTTATCAAAATTCACGACAATAATAAAACAGATTTGATAAATAAATATTAAATTAAATAACAAATAAAAAACTCCAACTCGGAAATCTAAATTGGAAATAATTAAATCATTTGGTCGCAAATAAATAACAGCACGTCTGGTAAGTAGCACGAGAACTAAGAATCTCGTAGGGAACAATCTAATTGAAACATAATATGATTGAAAATTATGTAAAAAAAATGTATATGTACATGTATATGTGTATGTACAGTAAGTACACACCCCATGTTATTTATATCTTTCTTGACTCTGTCTATATTTCTACTTCTTACTTTCTTACGTGTCGGGACAGTAGACAAACAACTGTCCGGTAGTAGGACGATACCGTTAGTAGGGAATGCTACATAGTACGGGGCACGATTTGGCTAGTAATCGGTCTACCCGCGATTGGTATTAGTAAGAGAACACTACAATTAGTTCGGACCAACCTGGCTACAAGGGGCGGTTAAGGTCGAAACAGACAGGCCTCATTGCTGTCCACGGTGCAAGGAATGAATGGCGAGTCGGTACGTGGAATGTTAGAGGCATGCACGGTAAAAAATTTCAAATTGCGAATGTGATTTACGAAAGTATTACGTACCAATAAGGCAGAGGCAACAGATTACAGAATGCCGGAGCTCAGTTCGTCGGAGGCACTGGATGCGTGGGTGTGTCTATTATCAAAGGAGACAGAGAAAGAGTTCACTACCCAGCCGTAGGTCTTTAACTACCGCTTGCCCAGAACGGGTCGTGCGTAGGGGAATAAGTTTGCAGTAATTTTGGGCGCCAGGAATCGCCTCCTACGCTAGGCCACACCGTTATCCCGACTCCTGAATACACGGTGGTACAGTGGATGGGTAAGGAACTAAGGAAGAGAAAAGGAGGAAGAAAACTCACCAAACAAAACTATCAGTCACGTAGTAAAAGTAAATTTAATTGCTATCGTTAATTACCTTTTCAAAACGGTAGAACTTATTATCACCGAACAAACAAAATTATATAACATTGTACATATTTCGATTATCTCACAGATGTGTCAATTTCTGTTAATAATTAAGAAAAAAAAAATTATTTGAATTACAATATACTTACTGCAAGAACCGAATTATTATTATTGCGAGTCAGAATAACCCCAAATTTGACTCAAATACCCAATAAATAAAACAAAAATGGTTTACAGTACTTTAGCAAGTTGCTGGGTAACTATACGCAACCCAAAATCAATTAGTTCTAGAGAAAAATTTAAATAATTAACTAAAAACGTTTTCTTTGCTTAATGAAAGACCTTTCATTGTGTATACCGAAAGAAAACATAGCTTCTCGCTACAACAAGCGTTTTAGATAACAAGAGAATGAGACACAGAATAATGACTAATACTTGCCGCAGCGTACACGAATAGCAGAAGTATTCCCTAAAATTATTGTATAGATAAGTAATACTTATTGACGTTTACAGAAAACACATTAATATTTAAATACTTAACCGCTCAATTAAAGCGGTTGCTGAAAGAAAATGGGGACGATTCAATTAACCCAAACTTATTTATTTCTGAGAAAAACTAAGTCAATAACCAAATATTTAGGAAGAAAAGAACCAGAAATAAATAATTGAGTAACCAAATCGTTCTCGTAACCTAATTTTGATAACGCAAAGAAATCTTCTATGAGAAAAGAGACATTCAACAATGAAAGTAATACGTTCAGCACAGGTAATTTAGATTCAATGCTACTATTTAGACACATCCAGTTACTTAAATTGTGATGCGCATACTTATATAATGAAACTCGTCGGCCGCGCAGCTGACATTTACATTAAACATAACGGTAGTTTTAATCACTAAGTAAAGCTGTAAATTCTAATATTACCCAGATAATGCAACTAATAGTAAAGTATATGCTTAGGAAGGTAGTACGATACTAAATCAATCAATGTTAGCTAGAAGTTGCTGTTCATATTTACAGATACAATTAAGGTGAGCAGTTTTAGGGTTATTAATCCTAATTGAAATCTATACCTTCATTCGCAGACAATAATGGAAGTAGTACATATAATAATACGGATAAACACCCTGACCTTATTTGATGTCGAGAGTTCTTACTCTAGCGATGGGACAGCCACTAAAGCAGGTGCAGCGCTCCCGATAGGATATGTCCAATGGCTTAGGTTAGCGTAGCCAATCCAACTTCAAATTTAAGTTACCGGAAGGTTATAGATGAGGAAAAGTAGGTTCGCAAGAAAAGTAATTTTTCCTTCTAATTGAAGCTAATACAAAACTAATCCAACGACAAACCAACACAACACCAGCACAAAACCAACACAAAACCGCACTATGTTGTAAGACGTGCAATAAATGTTAAAACGAGCCTGATAGGTTCGAATCTAAAGCTTTATATTTGTAGATTGTATGTATTCCGTTCCCTAAGAAGAAAGATTTTAAATTAGTACCAAATGAGAGAACTGTACTTCTTACCCCTTATTGGACACGACCAAATTTTGTTTGAAATCCGCAAAGCTTGCGTTCAATAGAATTATCAAATTTGGTAGGAATTCCTATTGTTTTGAAATCTTTTACCAGAATCCGAAATAATTTCGTTTAGTAGAGAAAGTGTAAAAGAAATCACAAAATTTTCGTAGCGTCACAAAATGGCGGAGAAGAAAGTAAAATTTTGTTATCAAAACTGAATTTTTGATCTATTAGATTTATGTTCAATAAAACAATTTTCCTATTGGTTATTTGATACCTTAAACCTCGCCCTCTTACGAGAATTTCGTAAACTAACTTAAAGTATTGGTGTTTACAACCATTATGTAGTACAGAGTTTGGCTACACGCCGACAGATGTCATACCTATTTACTTTTGATAGAATTATTAACATGAATCGGATTTTTGTTAAATTACACAATAGAAAACATGTAAAATTACTGTAATGTGTTACACACGAATCTTACGAATAGTGCGTTTAGTACATATAGAGAAGGAATTAAAGTAGATAATTTTTTAGCAATTATTAGAATTTACGCAGATGAATTTTTGTACGTTACAAAAGGCATCTTGATATTCTGCGTGTATCGGTGACAAAGTGGAAAAGGAAAGGACGCTGTGGAGATGGAGGATGGCAGCCTAATATTATGGTCAGGAGTTGAGACTGAAGGGCATGGCTGAGTTAAACAGTAATGTAAGTAATTATTATTGCATGCTATGCACCGGTGAATTGAGAGGGAGAGCAAGACTGTCAGAATTTCTGGAATGATGTAGAGAACGTGTTGAACTTATGCAAGCCAAACGAAAAAGTGATGATATTGGGAGATATAAAAGGATGGGTGGGTGTACAGAGAGATCATACTAAACGCTTTCTAGGAAGTTCGGATACGAAGGAGTCAATGGGAATAGTGAATGCCTGGTGAACATCTGTGTAGAAAGAAGCCCGTTTGTGTCCAATACGTGGTTTAAACATAAAAATGTGTATATGTATACATGACAAAGAGGTGAATCTAAAAGTATAATTGACTTGATAGTGCATGATGCGAAAGACACAAAAGTAATTCGTGGATCGGGGTGTAGATCGGTCCAGTTTTTGATTGTATCGAGAGTGTGTTTAGAGCAAACGTAGGTCTGGAGAAGGAAAACAAACGTAGTGCGGACGTTCAGAATTAGGGTAGACAAACTAGTAGATAATGGTGCGAGAATGAAATACGCAGATGCTGTGAGTAAAGTGTTAAATGTAAATGAAACAGTGTGGAACGAACAATAAAAGAAACTGATATTCAAAGTGCATGGAAAAGCTTGAAAAACTGTGTTGTCAATTGTGCCGTAGGGTATGTGGAAGAGCGACTGTAGGTAGACAGAATAAATGTGCTTGGTGGAATGAATCGGTAATACGTACATGGCCATGATTGCTGCAAAAAATGAGGCTGAGAAAAAGCGATTATATGAGGTGTACAGATTAAGAAACAAAGAAGCGAAGGATGCAGTAAAAATAAGTAAAGGGGAAGTGATGGCTGTGCAAGAGCGCGATCGTTGTACCACTGTATAAGGGTAAGGGGAACAAGAGTGATTGCAAGAACTACAGAGTAATAAGTTTGCTCAGTGTACCTGGTGAAGTATTTGGAAGAATACTGATTGACAGGGTACGAGAAACTACACAAACTAACGTTTAGGAGGTACAAGGTGGATTCATGCCAGGGAGATGATGTATCGATCAGATGGTTGCTCTCCAGCAGGTGATCGAAAAGTATTTAAGTGTAAAAAGGAAGCTGTACTGTGCGTTTGTAGATCTGGAGAAGGCAAATGACAGAGTGAATAAGGAGAAGCTGTGGGAAATATTAAATGAATATGGCTTAAATAAAGGTCTAAAAAACCGAATAATGACAGTACACAACGGTAGCCGGACATGTGTTAGGGTGGCAGGAAGTGTGAGTAAAACTTTAATATTGAGCAAGGAGTGCGACAGGGCTGTTTGATGTCACCGTGGTTGTTCAATGTATACATGGATCAATCGTATTAGGCAAGCATGTAATACAAATGGTGAAGTAGTTGGTGACGTAAAAGAATTCTGGTGTATACAGATAATACAGTCTTGAGTGACATTGACAGTGCGGATGAGCTAAAAACTGCTCTGAAGAAGTTTGACATAGTCTGTGAGAACATGGACCTAAAGGTAAACGTGAACAAAACTAAGATTGTGGTGTTCAATCGGGAAGGTGGAAAGGAAAGTAGAATATTTACTCTGCAAGATGAAATTGTGGACCAAGTGGATGAGTTGGTATATCTGGGTAGATTGTTTACTGCAGATGGTACAATGGATGGCGAGATTGGACGAAAGGTCAATGCTGGAAGGAAAGTGATTGGAAGTATGTGGACGATAATGACAAACGAAAGCATGATCCTAGCCGCGTGTTTGTCCCGTCAGTACTGTATGGGTATGTCAATAAGGCATCAAAGTAAAATAAATGCCGTGGTTATCAGATTCCTGAGAAGTGCATGTGGTAAAACTAGAAAGTGTATAATGACGGGGTGTGGCGAGGAAAATACGATAATGGATAGACATAAAAGTAGTACATTACGTTGGTTTGGTCACATTGAGATAATGAACAACGCAAATATATGTAGGTGAGGTTAGAGGTAAGGCCGGACCTGGTAGGCCGCGTAAAACTTGGTTGAATGTAGTAGAATGTAGGATAAAAGAGAGAAAGATAAGGAGTTTTAAAAAAAAAGGTCATGTCAGAGACAATGTGTGACTCTTGCGGAAGCTAGGGAGGTATGCGGAGATAGGAAAACACAGAGAAAAATTGTGAATGAAAAATAAATAAGAGGCATGGATTGGTTTGTCTACCCCGCAAGGGCATGACGGGAACGTTAAGTTAAGTTAAGTTATGTTTTAATATAGACCATTTCAAACCGGACATAATTAATTTGGTTAAATTATGTTAAAGCTAAACGATTCTCCCTTTCTAACACAAGTTAGTCTGAAAAAAGAGCGTGGTGCAGAAAGACCACCAGTGGCTATATTGAAGTACTTTAATATACTTTAGAATTCGGAAAACGTATGTTAAATCATTGATGTGTCAGAATCACCGCCACCTTTTATATTAAGTCCAATGTGATAAAATAGCATTATTTTTAGAAAAATTCATATTCCTTCGTTGTCTGTAAAGATAAATAGTGGTATATTTTAATTAACAGTTCTAAAAGTAGCGTATACCTCCGCTCCAGGGATAACCGAAGTATTCCTGAAATTCATCGAAAATCGACTGCATGTTTATTCTAGAATGCAATAGTACGTTTATTTCTGCTGTTTGGTAAAAGAAATGTTTTTTGTTCTGATGGAGTTATATTTTGATTAATTCCTAATGTTATGTACTTTGGGCATTTTTTTACTTTGTACCTGTATCTACACACATACGACAAACTTAACCCTCAGCGTCAAAAGGCTTTCATACGGCACTGATGTGAATACGTCATCCGACATTCCAACTTTAAAAACGTATTTTTTCAATAGGTGGATATGTACATCCATTAAGATTGCAAGAGGTATGTCAGGTTGCCCCCCCCCCTCCTTATTTTTATTGAAGCTTCTTTACGTTGATGGATTGCTCCATCTTTCCACTCCCTTGTACCGCGTGCTTTTCCTTTTGTACCACTCAAGTTGGAAAGTGATGAACACATTTTTTTTCTCAATACTAGTATCATCTACACCCTTCAACAAAATTGCGTTTTTTCGTATCTTTCGGTTACACCTTCCCAAAAATAATTGTCGAAAAATCGATGCCGAACAATACTTACTGCTCTCCCCCTTCTATGACTTATTGAAGGATTTTTATGTTCTGCACTCCTATACAACACGTTTTTTTTCTCTTAAACCGTTCAGGCCACTAAGTTATGAAAAGATTGCATTCCCAGACACTGACAAAAATTGAACTTTTTCCTGAGCGATTCTCTTTTCATGTAATCCACCAATATCACCAATAAAATTTTTATTACGCTTCATAAAAAGTGATAATCGATTCTACATCCAATATATTGACAGTTTTTTATGTTGGATATTTTCGCTTTCCGGCTGAACGTTTTAATCAAATTGCGTTTCTGGCCACCTTCGCCCCACTTGAACAAAATTGAGTGTTTTCGTCCCTTTTCCTTGCACATATACTACAAAGTTATCATTTTGAATTACGCTTCCAAAAAGGTATGGATTCCAAAAATTACTGTTATTGCTACCCCTCTCCTTTTTGCAATTTGGTGGAAGTTTCTTGTTGTTTGGTTGCATTCGCCTAGCAATATATATATATATATATATATATATATATATATATATATATATATATATATAATTATTATTATTATTAACTGCATTTATTTAAAATTATTTTAAAGTACATAAACGAAAAGATTAACTGGAGTGGCATTTGAACGCACGACTTCTACTTTCCTAGACTAGGACTCTTGCAACTGAGCTATCGAAGAGGCAAGTCACACTCGCTTTAAACTTAAGCTGTACATACTTCTCTAGTTACGATGTATAGTCCGGACTTATTTATTACCAAAAGAGTAAGTTAGTGACTTATCAGTGTTCACAACAAAGTTTCAAATGTATTAAAAGTTGAATATTCAATTTCAGTCACTTGAAACATATGTTAACCACCAATGCACTTTTGTATAATTTCAATATTCCCGGGCTTTTGTCTTAAATTACAATTTTGTTCATATATTGTAGTATGTTTGCATTAGTATATTGTGTTATATTTAATACACTAAATCCACGTAGGGCTTGTAAGAAAATTATTTCATAGTTTTAGCACGTGTCAACTTCACGTAGTGGGCGAATATTTCTTCTTATATCAACTTAGGTTTATCCTTTCGTTGGTTGGAAGATTAAATTTTATTGACATCCATTTTATGTTATTATACTTGTTGCGTAAATATAAATATCTCTATAATATTTATTTTAGCGAATGTGATACTCGTATTGCCAGTTTTTCAACTATATATATATATATATATATATATATATATATATATATATATATATATATATGTATATATATATATATATATATATATATATATATTATATATATATATATATATATATATATATATATATATATAGCGTGCGTGCGTGAATGCGTGCGTGCGTGCATATGTATATTTGCCGCGGCTAAACTGCAATCGGTCTTGAAATTTAAACTAAAGAGGTGGGTTCGTCGGTATATTTAATCTTTAGCTCTACACTGTCCACATAAAATAATTAAAATAAAACGGTTTAAAAATATATTATCCTATTATTTACAAATCTAATATATTCACACTTCAGCTAAATCAACTAACATAAACGTAACAATAAGAAAACAACTTGACGTTCTGATCGAGACGGCGGCGTCGGGGGCGTCCACTCCGTTTGGACGGTGAATTTGGATGTCCTCCTTCCTTCCTTCCACTCGCTCGATACAACGGAATTTATAAACAAACTACTGGTTATTCAAAATGAGGGTTGCGCGAATCTAGGTCACTAGTGAAAATCGATATCCAGAGTTCACGGTGGTACGCATGACGGTTGTACCGGTCTAATGCTTGCTTCCCTCTACCTTCAGTACTTTCAGGAAGACGGACAGGCGCGTATGCTTCGTGAAGCAATTTACTTTCGCGATGTATTATGTTCGAAAATATGACTTCTTCAGAGGTTTACTTTTGCATTAAATTTAGACTAGGCGGATTATACACGTTTGGTTGTATAATTAATATATATGCGCGTTATCTTCGGGGATGCAATTTTATGGCGATGACTTCTTTTATGCAAACGAAGGAAATCTCACGTAGATACCAACGAACGTTACCTACTTGTATACGTACAAAACACGTATTTATTAAAGGCGGTTTTTATACTTGCGGAATAAGCTGGTGGAAAACAATTAATTGATTGCTTTCTTGAAATTCGTTTACTAAGCGCGTGGTCATTGATGTACGGTTTTCTTCTACTACAGGTCTTTGACGGATACTCTACGTCTAATTCGTTTGTGATTACAGGTACTTCGGTCTTTGCCAGCGAGCTGGTGAATTCAGGTGTTTAGAATGTAAGTGAGAGTAAATGATAAAAGCTGCAGGTCTATACAGTCCTACTTAGCTCTCGTCGTCAGGTATATGGTGGAGCGGTGGGTGTGATCTCCCGACTACCTCGTTGCTTTGCCCGTGGCTGTCTGGGTGTTTTTGGTGCGTGTGTTTTTACTCCCGACTGCTCCGGGACCTAGCCCGTCGCTCTCTGGGGGTTTCGGTGTGGGTTAGCGTGTGTAGACTCCCGACTACCTCGTGGCTTTGCCCGCGGCTGTCTGGGTGCTTTTGGTGTGTGTTCATACTCCCGACTGCTCCGGGACTTAGCCCGTCGCTCTCTGGGGGTTTTGTGTGTTTGTGTTTATGTTTGTGTTCTGAATTACTCTACAGACTTACGTGTCGTTAATCACAAAGATCGAGGATAGCTATTGATTTACAAAAGGTTCGCGGTGCGCGTTTGCAAATACAGGGAGCTAAACTCGCGGTGGCTATCACTAGGTCTGCGGCGATTTACTTTAACGCAACCGTCACGTGCAGGTTTTCTGGAATCGGAGTTAGTCTAACGGACTAACTAATACAGGAGCTGGTAAAACTAACTAAATAATTCTCGGCGGCGGGATGCGTTCACGAGACGCGACGGAACTCTTCTACTACGGCGGCTGGTCGGTTACGGTTACGGCTACTGAATTAACAATAGTATTAAGAGTAATAATAATTAACTAACTAACTAACTAACGGAGCTGGTAAACCAACTAAATAATTCTCGGCGGCGGGGCGTTCAAGTGGCGCGACGGAACTCTTCTACTACGGCGGCTACTGGTCTGGTCGGCTACGGCTACCGGTTAATGAATTAACTAACTTCCAAAGGTGCGCGTCGCGGTTTTTATAGGGGACTCTCGGTAGGCGGTGGTGGCTTCTGTTTGGGGGAATCCTATTTGTAATTAACGGAGATTACTCTGACGTATAAAACTTTCGATGTTTTATGAAATCTACGTTGGAGTGGAAACAAATTAATTTTTGTTGTGCAATCAAACGAAATAATGAGAAATATTAAGTTAGGTACTGAGTAATACGGAATACTAAGAAATATTAGATTAAGTCTTGCAGGTGTTTGAATATTAAGAAAGCTTACATCATTTCTTTTACGAGGGCTGATTGTTAAATAATTAATTAATTAAAAAAATTTAGCAGTAATGACATGCGGTTCGTTACAGCATGCGTGCGTCCGTGCGTGCGTGCATGTGTGGCTGTGTGCGTGTAGTCAAGTGTTTGTGTGCTTCCTTACCTTCTTTGATTTGTACGTTTGTAGTGTGTGTGTGTATTTTATGTATTTGTTAATTTACGAGTTGTTTTATTAGGACTTGTTTTGGCCAACTTTTAAGTTGCAAGGTGGCTAGGTATTAGATTATTGTGATCTTTTTTTAAAAAAATCTTGTGTGGTTTTTTAAGATACGGTCCCTTAGTCCAAACGAGGAATTTTTGTAATTTTCCAATAACTGAAATTTAAAGAACTTACAGAAAGAGGTAGAACTCATTAGAAAGTATTGCTACTGAATGGTTTAACCTTGACGTAAGAATGCGGCGATCGGTCATTAAGAATGTGAAAGTGAAAATTGGAGTAACTTAGCGAAATACGACGCTGTGGTGATGGATCGCTATATAAGTGAAAATTATACGAGTGTTTTCTAAGTTTTGCGTAATCTTATTGAAAGGTGTCACCTTCAAGTAATTAAAGAATTTTATTTCAAAATGGAGGTCCCATACTCCATAACCAAGATGCTGAACCAAAGATGCAGGATCAGTGTTCTGGATTGTAAAGTAGACCTTTTGCTACTGTTACTTAGCTAATTAAATTATTTCCGCAAAGTGGGAGTTAAGAAACGACAGGAAATCAAAGTCAAAAAAACAATACTTTCTTATTCTTAAAGGCTTTAAATTAACACTAAAGACTAAGTAACTGACATCTGGAAAGTACGAAGGAATAAATATAAATTTATTCCAGCAAGGACACATTAAGAGACTGATAACAATAATAATGGTGATTTACGAGGACATTGCCTCTTCATTTTTTATGAAACAAATTGATTCACTAGGTGAATTCCTCGATTTTATTTAAGGATAAAGTATTATTTTTACGGAGTTTTGACTTAACTTACAGGAATTGTAATTATTACAATTACGCAAAATGAATATAATATAAAATATCAAGATTATAAACAACGGAAACAAAAGGGAAAATGTTGATTTTTTCATCCACCACTTGTAAGAAAAAGTGAGATAAATTTTATTTCTCTTAGAACGTATAGTAGAGGTTTATATTTTATTTACAATTACGATTTATTTTTAACGCTTGAGAGAAAATATAAAAACAGGAATACTTTTTGAGAATTAGACCGGACAGGTTTAAAAACAGAATTCCTGATGATGTCTGGCGGCGGATCGGGAGGTATTAAACGTTATTTATGATCGTGGCTGAAATTATGGCCGCCTAATGGGTAATTATGTAATCGTTTTCGGGGCTTATCGAAATTAGTTTAAATTAGTGGAATTTGTTTATCCCTCCGTGAAGCGGATTTTAATACTTTATTAAGTATTTTGGATACGAAACGCAGGCGAGTCGTACAAACGACTGTAACTGGTTTAATTATTCATCTGGAAACGAAAACATACATTTCGTGTTTAACGACTGGAATTCGGAATTTTTTTTTACGGTCACGGTAATATCTATTTTAACATAATTATCCTTACGGAAACGGGACTTTCTGGGGATTACTATGCCATTGTCTGTCCGCAGAAGTTTGGCTGGTCTCACCGCTCGTTTATGCATAGGTTAGGTACGTGGTGGCGTGATAGTTTCCTATATTAAACGGGAATACACCCTTTGGTTAACTAGAAGGATGCTATACTGCACAGACATACACTTTCCAGACAAGGGAGGAAGGAAAATATCTGCACAGATGCTTCACATTGCGGACATCCCCAGAGGAATTCTCATTACTATTCAGGCGACAACTTAAAAGCCAAGAGTAGGATTACGTGTACTAAGAGGTGTTTGTTTACGCTGGGCATACACCCGAGTAAGTGTACAGTGTACAAGTGTAGTAGTGTTTTGCAGAAGGGGTCTATTAATAATTGCCAAGGCAGAAAAAAAAACATTCTAACGGAAACTGGTATCATCAATGTGATCAGGAAGATTTACAAGTCACCCCTGAATTACAGAATATGTAGTTCAATTTATGCACATACGATTTCAAACTGTCGTGAGTTGAATCTTTGGCATTAAATAAGAATTTAAAAACAAGTATTAGTTAGCAAGCTACTTTGTACTTCTTGATCTTTTGCAATGTGTGAGCTACTCTTTCGGATATTTCTCCAAAACATGAAATGATATGCATTCATATTCTACCGGGCCTGAATAAATGTTTTTGATAGATACTTTGTACTCTTAATTTTTATCTAAGGTGGCGATTATATTTGACATGTAACCATTTGCTTACGCATAATTGATATTGCTTTATTGAAATTTGTTTGGTTTAGTGGTAATCAAATTGATCTATGGATCAATAATCTATATGCACCTAACTTAGGTGCTTTATGGTGACATGAATCGTGTGGAATAGTAATGTCTACATGTGTAGGTTTTCTCAATATAGAGAACCGAAACTTGGTCTATCTTTTATGTTTAAATCTAGAAAATTAATGACTATTTTATTTTTTCTGTTTCGGATGTATATTGTTAATATTAATTAAAAACGCATCAATAAAATCTAATGAACTATTAAACCATGTTAAAAAATTATCAATTTAACCAAACCAAATCTTATCAGAAAAATTTAATTGAAAATTTGATCTAAATTATCCATAAATATATTAGGTAAAATGGGCGAAATGGGATTGTCATAGGTTAAATCATTTCTTTACAGATAAATCTTATTATTGAATGTGCAATAATTTTGATTAACACAGAGATCAAATATTTGGATTAACTCCTTTCATGTAACTAATTTAACACTATTATTAAATAAAAAATATTTACAACGTGATTAATCTCAAGTGTACTGTAGTGGTATGACAAAAATCCTTAGTTGTTAATATTGTTGTGTTTTGCAGTTGGCTGCTTTGGATTTTTAGTGTGGTTTTAGTCGTTTTAGTTTATGTCATATTATACCTTCGTTTTTCTTTTGTATTTTCTTGGGGTATTTACAAACTGTCTATATCAAGACAAATTATATATTCTGAATTTCAAATTATGATATCGAATTTAATCGCCATGCCGTTTTCAATCGAACACGACACATTCATTGTTGTGGCTCATTTTCGTAGCGGCTTCCAAGATAATAATGAGCAATGGCATTATTCATTGCAATCATGCATCGATCAATTTACTGTTGAGCACCCAAATGAAAGTATTAGTTACGAAACATTTAGTCAACATCGTAATCGATTGATAGCTCGATTCATGGAAACTGGTAGTGTTTTAAAACGCAAACTTGAAGCAGATATCCAAGCAAGGATGAATGCAAGCCCCAATAAATCTTTGCGAAAACTATCTGCACAAACACGTATGAAAAATTTTACCATACAAAAATAATTTTTAGATGTATCCTATGGAAGTGTCCACACTGCAGTAAAGAAGAATTTACATTTGTACCCGTACAAGGTGTCGGTATTACAACAGTTGCGAGATAGAGGTTTTCAGCTTAGAGTAAACTACTGTCAATGGTTCAACAATACGATGAACAATGATTTACTGGATGTATCTTTTTTTTCTGATGAAGCTTGGTTTCATCTGTCCGGTTACATAAGTAGCCAAAATTATCGTACGTGGTCTGTAGAAAATCCACATGTATTTCGAGAAACTACCTTACACCCTATCAAGGTCGGTGTCTGGATAGTAATGTCGTGACAACGAATATTTGGACCAGTATTTTTTGATGGCACAATTACTGCGGCAAGATACAGGGAAATACTTTTAGAACCATTTATTAATAATTTGGATGATCGTGAAATACGAAACGGGTGTTTCCAGCATGACTGCGCCACCCCACATACTTCACAATCTACAATTAATTATTTACGAGACTTCTTTGAGGATAGAATCATTAGTGTAAATCTTTGGCCACCGAATTCATCAGACTTGACACCGTTAGACTTTTTTCTTTTTGGTTATTTAAAAAACAAAGTGTTCAGCTGAAGATTGCATACTCTTCAAGAATTGCGAGATGCTGTAACTCATGAAGTTCATAATATTGGTGCCGAAATGTTACAAACTGTATTTACGAATGTGCAACGTAGGGTGAACTTATGTTTACAATTTAATGGCGGTCATTTTGAACATATGCTGTAAAACAAAGTGTGATAACTAATGTGTACCTAAGGAGTTAAAAAAAATTTGTAAAAGACATTGTCATTCCATAAACATGTACTGTAAATTTTATTTAATTATAATGAAATTATAACATTTAAATACTTAAGATTCATTATTTTGTAATGATTTAATCCAATCATTAAATAATATTTTATTTATTTTGTTGTATTTTATAGGGATGCAGTCTAATCAAATACAAAATAGTCATTATTTAAATTAAGATAATATTTTATAATATGTATAAGTTAATGACCTTCATACAGATTTGAAACTGATCGTAGTTTTTACTCAAACCATGCTCTAGAGTAGCTAGAGTAATACAGCTTCTTACCAACCTATCAGTGGTACCAACTTAAATATTTTGATCACGTTGTATACACTTGAGATTGATCACTCTGTAGTAAACGCCTACATTTTTGAAAATATACTGGTGACATTAAAATAAGAATTAATTAAATATGGTTAGGTGATTGGATGTGAGAAAGCACTGGTCTAATGGACACAGTTGGTTTGTGTATTTTTATGAGTCTAGTTTTGGTGCATATGGGTTATTCTATAAAATTCGTTGTTTCTCTAAACCTCTAAAGCAGATACTACAGGTTTGTAAACATTATTTCCATCGTTTTGAAGTTTTGTTGTAGGATCTTTATCTAAAGTTTCTAAATTTTCGGCTGATAAAATCGTTAACTTTCTGCATCTCTTGAAATAATTACTGAAGCGCTCTCTTTATTCACTTTAACAGCAATTGGATTATTTCTGTTAATTTTATTCTTAATTGATTTTAGTAAATAATCACAAGATTTGTTGTTGTAAACTTTGTCCTTTTTTAACGAAAGCTCTTTAAGTATGTAGGTCACAATTTGTTACCGCGAAAGAAAAGACAATTAATGGGTTTTAGTATCTTAATAAGTCATAATTTGATAGTGTTTTTCGGGATGTTTTATTTTTTTATGTAACTAAAATGTAACTAAGGGTTGAAAAGAAAAAAAAAACATATAATCGTTGAAAATTTTCATACACGCGTAGTTTGAGTTATCGCCAGTTGGTAATTAATTACATTGGAATATACCGTAAATAAAAAAAAAACGTCTATGTTTGTTACTTTGAATTTCGAGACATACGTGAATATTTTCAAAATTAATACTTCTATTAATAATAAATATGAAAATATTCCCACATAATATTCCTTGTTTTTTTATAACTTTTACAAACGGTGGTGGATTTTAGAGAAAAATAGTTGGTTAAAGTTAGAGGTTCGATTGAGTCGTACAGTTTTGATTGTTTGACTACAAACCATCATTGTAAACCGTTGTGGCTGTAAACATTTAAAACTAAAAAAACGAATTTGTCTTTTTCTTTTTTGTGTTGGTTTTAATATATGTTTACCACAATATTGTGTGGGTCGGGTAAGCAAAGTATTGATATATAATCGTAAGTGCGAGGTTTTAATCCGCGAAGCGGGCGTGTGAACAATATATCTATAAACAATCCTTACCATCTTGGGTTTAAACCGCGCATCTTAACCCTATGAGTGTCGGTGATTAAGTGGTTAACTAAAGCATTGTATTCAAGGGTAAGTAGGTATTTGAATGTAGATTAAAGCTCGCAGCAAGCAATACAACAAGCCTATGTAACCTATTAGAAATCAAACATTGCCTTGCAAGAAGTTGCTATTTAATTACCACGAGATATTGAATCGCACAGAATTGTCAGGTAACAAAGGATAGTAATTTAATTGCCAATACGCCATCTCGCAAGCACGTTCATTAATTTGAAATCAGTTAAAGTAAAAGGACTCCGCATCAGACAGTACAGTGCCCTCCCTCATTGCTGATGTGAGTTGACGTTGCTGGCTGTTTACTAATGGTTACGCCCGTGTAGAAAATATTATTGCGTAGACAAACCTGGCACGATAAGCTTCAGTTAATTGATATAAACGATACTGGGATTTACAGACACCGTTCCAGATGACATTTAAACAACCTCAAATTCCATCATTACTGTTAAATTAACCCGTTCTTATTGTTTTGTATAGATGAACGTGTAAGCTGAGAAAGGGATGCAGTCACTAATGCTTGCGGGTAGTTACTGGTCACTTCGTCATGATTCGACCCGCTTATTTAGAATTGTTTGTCTACGAACTGATTTCTTTATATATGTAATTTATTGTAACTGTACGTATGTATTTGTGACTTTTATTCACTATACACTTGTGTATGTGTAAATTCTTTCCCTATTTTTTGTTCTTATCTAAGCGTAGTTAAACTGCGTTGTTACCTGTTTCCTGTATGTTATATTTTGTATGTACCTTAACCTGCATTATTATTTCCTTATTTACTTTAGTGTTAACTTAAAGACCGGCATGATTGGTTGTATAAGAGCCACATATTTGGTATTACTTTTGTTCTGATTAATTTATAACACGATTGTAGGTGTGATTTCACTATTTGTTTTTCTGAATGTGTTTATGTATAGTTAAAACTATTTTTTTATTTTTTCTGTTACTTAATTTTTTAATTTTGTACGCACTTTAACCTGATTTAATGGTGTTTTGTTGCATATTGAACCCTTTCTATGTTTTTTTTTTGGCCTTTGATTTATTCATGTACTTGTGCAATTGCTTACTTATCAATAAACGGAGTTTTCTTGGTGGTTCTTTCCCACTTTCGCAAATTAACGCGTTGAACCATCAATGCGCAAAGCTCGTTAATTCTAATTTGTGAAGTTTCATTGTTTACCTGTCCCACTGTGATGCAACATTTAGCCTCATCCAATCCTATCTCATTCACATAACACGCGTGGCTTACCACTAGACACCAAATTCTTCAGGTTTAAATTTTACGAGTAATTCAGTATCAGACTTATGAAAATGTAAAATTGAACCATTATTGCACATATTAAAGTACTTATCTTTTTTTGGGGTTTTTTAATAGTGTATTTGTATATTAAAGTTATACAACCTAAACATTTCGATAAGACTTACTTCATCAGTAGTAATATTATCTATTATACCTGATTTAGTAAAATAATTAACTATAAAATTCAATACAGTGTTTATACCAGGTGTTAGTAAAATTGAAGGTATTCAGGTTCAATTACATTTAAAAGAGAATGTTAAACCAGGTGTTTTAAGGCAAGGTGAGTAACTTTTGTTTTAATACCAAAAGTTAAAAATGAAAGCGAAAAGCTGGTTTCACAGGGCATTCTCACTCAAGTCAATTATTCATCTTGTGCTGCACAGACTGTCTGTCAATGCAATGATACGTATATGTGGAGATTTTAATGTTTCATTAAATCTCAACTTATAAGTCGATTAACATCCCCTACCCACTATTGATGAATACTTTTCATCAATGCGCGCGGTGAAAAATTTACAAAAATTTACTTAATTCAAGTTTATTTACATTTAGAAATTTGCCCAGATGATAGGCATTTACTAACATTAAATGCTCATAAGGCTCGATATCAATGAAATCGGTTTATGTTTGGTATAGCATCTGCACTGACCATTTGGCAATGGCAGATGGAAAAACTTCTGGAAGGTATTCCGGGGGTTACAGTTTTCATAGACCATACTGAAATTACTGTACCTAACGATAATATACATTTATAACGTCTAGAAAATGTTATTACGCGCTTACGAAAACATAACCTTCGCGCTAACTTACACAAAAGCAAATTTTTAACGGACCAGATCGAGTATGGTGGTTACATCATTGATGAATATGGTATTTACAAAATTCCTTTTAAGATAAAAGCTAGACAAGATGCTCCGTAACCTACAGGTAAAAATCAATTACGTTCTTTTCTTGGTCTAATAAATTATTACGGGCGATTCTTTTAAAATTTTAAGTACTATTGTCGCACCGTTAAATGAACTACTAAAACAAAATTCGGAATTTATTTGGAATAACAAAGCGAAACAGTGTTATTACAGGTTAAAAAGGGTATCCAATCAGAAAATTTTTTAGCACATTTTGATTTAAAGTAGCCGTTAGTACTTGCGACAGATGCCGCACCTTATGGAGTTGGCGCAGTTCTTTCACACATATATCCACACGGCTCAGAAAGACCCATTCAATTCGCTACACAAACGCTTGCAGCTACACAAAGAACATATTCTTAAATTGGGCGTGAGACAGAATTATTTTCGGTGTAAAAATTTTTTTTACCAATGTCTGTTTGGTAACAAAGTTACGTTATAATTATACCGATCATAATCCATTATCACAAATATTCAATCCAAATAAATCATTATCTGTACCTATAAATTTAAAAAAAAGGCGCCAACCTTCAACCCTTAGAAAAATTATTTTTGCAAAATAAATTAAAATTTTTCTACTTTATTTTGGTAATATATTTTAAAGTAAAGAAATCTTGTCTCTTAAATATTTCTTCTAAAATCGAATAGTCTACAAAAACTGATCTGTGCTTATTTGATAATTCATTTAGTAGTAGGCTGCAAGACAAAACAAAACTAGTTAATTGTCAATTCCTGTTTATTATTTTATTGTTATTTGGATGTGCGAAACATATTAGAAATATTAAAATCATTGAGGATAAGCAATTTGATTGTTGTGATAGCAATAATGCAGCTCAACCTGATGATAACGGTATTGTTGACAATTATGCAACTTATGAAAATGTAAACTTTCACCATTATCACACACAATAAAATACTTAACTTTTTTGGTTTTCTAATGGTGTATTTTAAATTATACAATCTAAACGTTTCGATAACACTTACATTTATCTTCGTCAGTAGTAATATCTTTTAAAATTATTAAAGATGTTGTAAACAATTTTGTCAAAGTTGAAAAATTAAAACATAAACATCAGCCTGCTAGAAAACATAACAGTTTGAGAAACGTATAAAGCCAACTATAATAATTGTGCTTTACGTTTCCTTAATTTTCAAATCGTCTGATAGAACGATAAATTTCCTCCCCATACAGGACTGAAATATGAAAATGTAAACTTTAACAATTATCACACATAATAAAATACTTATCTTTTTTGGGTTTTTTAGTGGTGTATTTTAAATTACACAATCTAAACGTTTCGATAACACAGTTATCTTCGTCAGTAGTAATATCTTTTAAAATTATTAAAGATGTTTTAACAATATTGTCAAAGTTGAAAAATTAAAACATAAATATCAGCCTGCTATCAACATAACAGTTTGAGAAACGTATAAAGCCAACTATAATAATTGTGCTTTACGTCTCCTTAATTTTTCAAATTGTCTTATAGAACGATAAATTTCCTCCCCATAAAGGACTGAAATATCAAAATGTAAACTTTCACCATTATCACACGTAATAAAATACTTATCTTTTTTGGGTTTTTTAATGATATATTTTAAATTATACAATCTAAACGTTTCGATAACACTTACAGTTTATCTTCCTCATTAGCAATATCTGTTAAAATTGTTAAAGATATTGTAAACAATTGTGTCAAAGTTGAAAAATTAAAACATAAACATCAGCCTACTATCAACATAACGTTTGAGAAACGTATAATGCCAACTATTATAAATATACTTACCTGTTTTGGGTTTTTAATGGTGTATTTTAAACTATACAATCTAAACGTTTGGATAACACTTACAGTTATTTTAGTCAGTAGTAATATCTGTTAGTAGTAATATTTGAAAAATTAACGAAACGTAAAGCACAATTATTATAGTTAGCTTTAAACCTTTCTCAAACTGTTACGTTAGCAAACTGATGTTTATGTTTTAATTTTTCAATTTTGGCAAAATTGTTTACAATATCTTCAACAATTTTAACAGATATTACTACTGACGAAGGTAACTGTAAGTATTATCGAAACGTTTAGATTGTATAATTTAAAATACACCATTAAAAAACCCAAAAAAGGTAAGTATTTTAATTATACAACTTCTATAAGATTGTATGAATTGGAAATGAAATTTTTACAAGAGCTAATTGTTGAAAACGCAAAGTGATTAATAATAAGTATATCAATTTCTCACTTCAAAACCAAATATTACTTTTAAATAAGTTACAATCTGATGACTGTAATAGGGTTAATGCTACTAATTCTACGTCTACAGTTTTAAGTATGAATGGCAAGGATGCACAAATTAATAATATGCGGGCTCAACGCAGTGGGGAAAAAGCTGATGCTGATGTTAAGTTATCTAATGTAATCATTAATGACAATTTATGTCTTAGAAACACTTATAGGAATTGTGATCCTAGGAATAATACGTTGACTATGCTAGTATTGTGCAGAATACCTCAGATAAAGCAGATGGCAGGTCAACCCAATGGAAAACCGTGCACAAAAAGCAGAAAAACAAAAAAATTAATCCTCCCTTGGTTGGCAGTAATGATGAAGAAGCGTCTTGCGCAATCAAAGCCGCCGTTTCGCGATCGCATTTACTGGTCTATAAATTGGATCCGTCTACAACTGAAACCAATATTTTAAATTATCTTCAACCTATCTTTCCTGATGTTCCTTGTGAAAAGCTGGAGTCGAAGTATCCTGCGTACTACTCGTCTTTTAAAGTGTCCGTCACCTAATCATCTTTAGATAAAATCATGGATCCCACAATATGACCTAAAGACACATGTATCAACCGTTTTTTCTACCGAAGAACAAAGGCTATGACCATCACTTAACAGCTACTTTAACCAGGAACGTGTACAAAATGAAGAGTTTATCTATTTTTATATTAATATTCAAGCTCTGATTCATAAAGTCAATTCATTCGAAGCTTTTATCAGTAACAAAAACTTTGATATTATTTGTTTAAGCGAACATTGGGTTGCCAACTTGGAACACTGGACGGTCTTCAAATCGGAGGATGAACAGTGAAGTCATTTTGCTGTAGAGCTGCTAAGATTCATTGTAGACTAGAAATTTTGTGTAAATCGAACAGAACAGGTGAGCCATTACCTTTTATTAATGACCTAGGTATCGAATTGCACTGTGAATTGTGTTGCGTGCAGATCGATATCCACACAGTTGTAATATGTGCCTACCGCTCACCTATTGGCGACATTGATCTTTTCTACGAGTATGTCGAGCCTCGAGGTGATGCTTGGTAAATTGAATCATTTCAAAATTGTGATCCTGTGTGACTTAATGTACATTTTAATAAAGATAAAAGTCGCGCCTTCTTTGCGAACTATTAAACACTTATGGATTTATTCAAACTGTTTTCTGTGCTACCCGCGGGGGAAACTGCAAGGATAATATTTTTATCAATTTCTCGACTAATAATTATGCCATAAATACTAGCGAATCTGGCTTGACCGATTACTTAGGACATAATGTAGTGCTACGTGATTTTGATACATACTCGCGTTGCCGTAACATAACGTCCGTTAGCTATTGAACTTATTTTTTAATATGTTAACAAAGTGCGATTGGGACCTTCTCATTGAAAATAATAATGGGAATAACTGTAATTAATCCTTCTTAATTTTCCAGATTTTGTCTCAAACTGTTACTTATATTGCTTTCCTAATGTTAAACGGACAAGGAAATGTAGTTCTTCGGATAGTAAATGGTTTACTAATAAATTGGGAAAATTAAGAAATAATCTACAATTAATCTGCGAGTTGTATGTCATTTACCGTACAGACAATCTTTATAAAATCAGGAAATCTCTTCGTGTTAATTACGCTAAAGAGATTAAACTAGCTAAAATTGAAGCAAATGATAGATTTATCAATAATGCAGGAAATTCGATCAGCGCAATGTGGTCGATAATAAATTCACATAGAAATTTGCATATCGAACCGCATTGTGACTTATGGGCTAACCAGTTTAACACTTATTTTGTCAATGTTACAGCTGACATAATGTCTAATCTCCCTAGTTCGAATCAGTCATTACACTTTTAGTTTTTCTATACTCACGGCTTTTGAATTTCACACTATTTCACAAATAGAAGTACGCGATGTAATTTTTAATTTAAAAAACATTAATTCGAAAAATATTTACGGGCTTAGCGCTACTTTAATTAAGCGCAATATTAATATCAATAAATAAAGCAATTTAGTTTTTAGTAGCAAATTAAACACTAAATTGAATAGATCCCCATAGTCTTAATTTAAATAATTAGTATCCCTCACTTTGCAATATTCATTTTATAAATAAGAAATGTAGCTATTTAAGGAAAATCTAGTTTTACTAAAAGTCCACATTATCGATTGAAGTACAATACCTTCTTCTATTCTCAAATAATAAAACAAGAAACCGGGTAAACGCAAAGGGAAAGTAGGTAGGCGTGTCACCGGCAATTGTAAATTGAAAATTTTAATAATAAAAATTTAAAATAGTAAATCGCATATTATATGAATCGAGTAAATTAAATAGAGTTGCATAGTTTCAAGTTAAATAATTAACATACTTCACTTCCTTTTCGATATGCGTTTAATAAATAAGAAATTTAAAGAAGTTTTACTCTAAAAGTTTACTTTTTTCGATTGAATTCAAATACCTTTTATTTTCACAACAATAAAATAACAAATCGGATAAATTGTCAATTTTTTTGTAATAAAAATTTAAACATAAAATATTATCGTACTTTTTAAGTTAAATAATTAGCTTTATTTCGGTGCTTTCAGTTAAATACACGTTAATACATGTTAAAATGACAACTTCTAAATCAATCAAATAAGGGTAAGGGTATGAACGGGTTTTTATACCCAGCGGTTTGAATATTAATAATAAACAAAGATAATGATAATATAACCAGTAAAAGGCTCTTTAGTTGAAATACGAGCGAAATAACATTTAGGATTGCTACAGTATTTAAGAAAAATACGGCTGTATTAAACCCATATGATTGTTAAATCTTTAACTTGAAAAAATTATAAAGCAAACGTAAACATTTTGTCTAAGGATTGGACTCGAACAGGGAAACATTCTTTCAATAACAATGAATCATAGAGAACTAATAAAATATTTATTTAAGTTGTCACGACTCGCGACAATGATAAAACTGATTTGATAAATAAATATTAAATGACATTGAAATAACTATAACTCGAAAAGCTAAAAATAAATAAAATAAATAAATAATAATTGAATCATTTGGTCGCTAATAAATACCAGCAAGGCCGGTGAGGGACGCAGAACCAGGAATCGCGTATAGAGCAGTATAGTTGAAACGCGTGGTGTGATTGAAGGGTAGGAAGGAAAAAAAGAGAAAAAAAATGTACATGCATATATGTACATTCTGACATTCATACAGTAAGTATACGATCTATTATTTATATCTATCTATTAGGTCGTGACTGTAGACAAATAACTGTCCGGTAGTAGGACGATACCATTAGTAGGGAATGCTACATCGTCCGGGGCACGATTTGGCCAGTAACCGGTCTGATCGCTACGGTATTACTCAAGAAAACAATACAATTGCCTCGGATCGACCTGGCTACAAGGGGCGGTCAAGGTCGAAACAGACAGGCCCCGTTGCTGACGACTGTGCAAGGAATGAATGGCGAGTAGGTACGTGGAATGTTAGAGTTGTGCATGGTAAAGAAATTGAAATTGCGAATGTAATGTACGAAAGACACCTTGATATTCTGTGTGTATCGGAGACAAAGCGCAAAGTAAAGGATGCTGTGGAGATGGAGGATGGCAGCCTGCCACTATGGTCAGGAGTTGAGACAGAAGTGCATGGCGCAAAAGGAGTTGGGATGATCATAAATGAAAGAGCGAAAAGATGTGTTAAACAGTACGAATTGGTATCTCCCCGGGTAATATGGGTTAGAATGAAAGTTGAGTTTCGAAGAATTTTTCTTATTCCATGCTATGCACCGGCGAATGGTGAAAGAGACCAGGAGCGTGAGAACTTCTGGAATGAAGTAGAGAACGTGTTGAACGTATGTAAGCCAAACGAAGAGTGATTATAGTGGGGGATATGAACGGATGGGTGGGTGTACAGAGAGAACATAGTGAACGCGTTCTAGGAAAGTTCGAAGACCAAAGAGTCAATGAGAACAGTGAACACCTGCTGAACATCTGTGTGGAGAGAAGCCTGTTTGTATTCAATACGTGGTTTAAACATTAAAATGTGCATATGTATACATGGCAAAGAGGTGAATCTAAAAGTATGATAGACTTGATAGTGTATGACGAACGGCTTAGAAATCTGGTGAAAGACACAAAAGTAATGCGCGGATCGGAGTGTGGATCCGACCACTTTTTGGTTGTATCGAGAGTGTGTTTAGGGCAAAAGTGGGTCTGGAGAAGGAAAGCAAACGTAGTGCCAACGTCCAGATTTAGGGTTGACCAACTAGTGGATAATGGTTCGAGAATAAAATATGCAGATGCTGTGAGTAAAGAGTTGAATGTGATTGAAACAGGGAGGAACGAACAAATAAAAGACACTGACGTTGAAAGTGCATGGATAAGCTTGAAAAACTCTGTTGTCAATTGTGCCGTGCGAATACGTGGAAGAGTGACTGTAAGTAGACAGAAAAAATGTGCTTGGTAGAACGGGTCGATAAAAAAAGGCAGTATGTAAGAAAAAAGATGCGTACATGGCAATGATTGCTGCAAACAATGAGACAGAAGAAGCGATTGTATGAGGTGTACAGATTAAGAAACAAAGAAGCGAAGGAGGCAGTGAGAATAAGTAAAGAGGAACTGATGGCTGTGGAAGGAGAGAAAATGTAGAATGATTTTGAGGGAAACAACAAACTCTTCTAGAAATGGGTCAAAAATACAAAACGTGGCCCAAAACGGAACGCTGCAGGAGTGATGAATGCTAGAAACGAAATAGTATGGGACGATAGTGAAGTGAGGAAATGCTGGCAAGATTATTTCGGAAAGCTGTACAGCAGTGAGGAAAGTAAGACAGAAGGGTTAAATAAGGAGAATATAGAAGAAATGATGAGAAGGATATTGGAATAAATGAGGTAGAGAAAACGGTAGAAATATTGAAAAACGGCAAGGGAGCAGGCGTAGATGAAATCACTGGTGAAATGCTCAAGCATGGTGGTGCAAAGCTTATACGAAGATTGTGTGAATTATTCAATGTATGCCTTATGTGTGGAAAAGTGTCGAGTGATTGAAAGAGCGCGATTATTGTACCATTGTATAAGGGTACAATGGGAACAAGAGTGATTGTAAGAACTACAGAGGAATAAGCTTGCTCATCGTTCCTGGTAAAGAATTTAGAAGAATACTGATTGATAGAGTACGAGAAACTACACAAACTAAGATGTGGGATGTGCAAGTTGGCTTCATGCCAGGGAGAAGATGTGTCGATCAGATGTTTGCTCTCCAGCAGGTGATCGAATAGTGTTTAAAGGTGAAAAGGAAATTGTACTGTGCGTTTGTAGATCTAGAGAACGCATATGACAGAGTGAATAGGGAGAAGCTGTGGGAAATATTAAATGAATATGGACTACAACGGTAGCCAGACACGTGTTAGGGTGAGAGGGGGTGTGAGTGAATACTTTAGTATTGAGCAAGGAGTGCGACAAGGCTGTTTGATGTCACCGTGGTTGTTCAATGTATACATGGATAAATGTCTTAGACAAGCATGTACCGACACAAATGACAACGACTTCTGGTGTATGCAGATGACACAGTCTTATTAATTGACAGTGCGGATGAGCTGCAAACCGCTCTGAGGAAGTTTGATACAGTCTGTGAGAGCATGGACCTAAAGGTAAACGTGAACAAAACTAAGATTGTGGTGTTCAATCGGGAAGGTGGAAAGGAGAGTAGAGTATTTACTCTGCAAGATGAAATTGTGGAGCAAGTGGACGAGCTGGTATATCTCGGTAGAATGTTTACTGCAGAGGATACAATTGAGAGCGAGATTGGACGAAGGGTCAATGCTGGAAGGAAAGTGATTGGAAGTATGTGGGCGATAATGAGAAATGAAAGCATGAGCGTAGCTGCGAAACGAGCAATCTATAATGGCGTATTCGTCCAGTCAATACTGTATGGAAGTGAGACATGGGTATGTCAGAAAAAGCACGAAAAAAAAATAAATTCCGTTGGTATGAGATTCCTAAGAAGCGCATGTGGTAAAACGAGAAGGGACAAGATAAAAAGTGAATGCATAATGACGGAGTGTTGTGAGGAAAAGACGATGATGGATAGATACAAAAGTTGTACATTACGTTGGTTTGGTCACATTGAGAGAATCAACAACGCAAGATTAACGAAACAAATATATGTAGGTGAGGTTAGGGGAAAGGCCGGGCCTGGTAGGCCGCGTAAAACTTGGCTGAGTGTAGTAGAATCTATGATAAAGGAAAGAAAGATAAGGAGTCTTAAAAACAAAAGGGCATGTCAGAGACTATGTATGAATCTTGCGGAAGCTAGGGAGGTATGCTGAGATAGGAAAGCATAGAGAAAGATCGTGAATGAAAAATAAATAAGAGGCAGGGATTGTTTTGCCTACCCCGCAAGGGAATGGCGTGAAGGTTAAGTTAAGTTGTAAATTCTTTAATCAACATTATTACTAATTCAGGAATTTTTCCTGATTCTCTTAAATCAGCTTTAGTCTTGCCTTACTTCAAAAAAGGGAATCCCAAAAATGTACCAGGTAGTTATAGACCTATTTCTATATTACCTGTGTTCAGTAAAACAGTTGAAAAAATTATCTATAACCAATTAGTTAATTTCTTTGAAACTAATAATATTTTCTATCGTCTACACTACGGTTTTCGTAAGGGAAGATGCACATCGGATGCTATTATAATGTTTGTCAATGATGCGTTAAAATGCTTTGAGAGGGGGCAACACATGGTTGCTGCTTTTGTTGACCTTTCCAAAGCATTCGATTGCGTCTCACATGAAATACTTATTCGTAAACTAAAATTAGTGAATAACCTTGGGAATAAGACCGTGGCATTAATAGCTTCATATATGAAGGAAAGACAACAGCGTGTAATTTGGAACAACGTTTTATCTGATATGCTTCCCATACAGTACGGGGTACCTCTGGGTTTTATTCTTGGACCAATTCTATTTTTAATTTATATTAACGACTTACCCCAGTCGATTTCCTCTCAAATATTCTGCATTCTGTATGCCGATGATGCGACTCTGATTGCAACCAGCTCTGATATCAATATCGCCTTTCACAATGCTCGTGAGAGTGTCAATCAAGTTAACGAGTGGTGTATTAATAATAAATTGAAATTGAACGAGGCCAAGACATCATTTCTGCCGTCATCCCTATCGAAAATAAATACTAATGTAGACGTTTGTGCTGGCATGACACTTTTGGGCTGCTTTATTGATAATAATAAGCTAAATTTTGAATCACACCGTGGAAATCTTTCGAAAAAGATTAACAAATCAATTTTCTTATTAAAAAGACTGCAAAACAACACGTCGACAAAAGTTCTACGTACAGCTTATTTTACTTTAATTGAAAGTACTCTGCAATTTTAACTTGGGGACCCAGTGCTTCTTGGCAATAGATTTTCCGTCTTCAACGTAAAGCTGTTAGAATTATTGCTAATCTACAGTTCAGGGAGGATTGTCGAATGGCTTATATTGAATTAAGAATTTTAACGTTTCCTTGTCTATTTATTTTAGAATCTCTTTGTTTCGTCAAAAAACATATTGCGCAAGTTAAACACCAATATGATGTACATGACCACGATATTAGACAAAAGGAAAATAGTCGTTTAGCATTGTGCAGATTAACTAAAAGTCAAAACGGATCTATTTATCAATCGCACTCTTTATATGTATAATCGACTTCCTAGTCACATTAGATGTTTACCGCTTTCCAAATCTAAAACTAAACTTAAAGACTTTCTAATTTTTAACTCTTGTATTTGTGTTATTCAATCCGACTAGTGTAAGTGTACCAACATGTTCGCGCAACAAATATTTGTAATTATTATTATTAATTATTATTATGATGCAACGTTACTATGATTCAAAATTAACTGATATGCATTTTGTATTTGGAGATATTTATAAAGATTTCCAAATAGACATCAACCGCACCATACCACTTTTGCTTCCGTTAACCGTCGTCTTTCTGAAACAGGTAGTTTTTTTGCAAAGCAAGCCAAATTCTGGACGTCAGCGTCACATTAGAGCTGTTCAGGTAGGAGAACGCATATTGGAAATTATTAAATATAATCCAACTACAAGCACTAGACGCGTCGCTTCTCAATTGAATATTACTAAAAATGCTGTTCACCGAACACTTATTGAACAATTGTTAAAACCGTACCATATCCAAAAAGTTCAAGAAGTTTTAACGACAGATCTACTACTTAGTCGAGAATAGTCAATGGTGGATGAACAATTTAATTGAAAATCCTCAGATTGTTGTTCGAACTCTTTTTACGGGGTCTGTTTTACTAGAGATGGTATCTTTAATTCCCATAATTTCCACAATTGGACAGATGAGAATGATCGTAATGTAATTCACAAAGGTCGCTTTCAACACAAATTCAGCATAAATGTCTACGCAAGAATTGTTGAAGAATTTATTATTTGTCCCTTTATGCTACCCAACCGACTAGATAGCGCTGCGTATTTGGAGTTTTACAGAATAACTTGTGGGAACTTCTAGAAGATGTGCCATTAAATGTCAGAGCTGAGACAATCTTAAAGTACGATGGTGTCCCACCACATTTGGGATTACCTGTGAGGCAATACCTGCACGCGCAGTTTCCTAACCGGTAGATCGGACGAGGTAACGATGCTCCTATAGCCTGGCCGCCTAGATCACTGGATCACAATCCCTTAGACTTCTTTGTTTGGGGTACTGTTAAAGAAAATGTCTATTTAGCTCCAGCAATGACTAGAAACGATTTCTGAAATCGCATTTCGAGGAAATTAGACTGGTATATTTCGATCAACGCGAATGTCTGTAATACGTCGAGCAAATGTTTGAATTCTAGTAAACGGGGCCACTTTGTGCAATTATTATAAAATTAGTTTTTATTTTAATATTTTTATTTTTTTTTTTTAATTCTTTATTTTAAAATGTATGATTTAATTGAAGCAATTATCAAATAAGCATTTTAATTTACTTTGCAAAAATAATTTTTTTAAGGATTTTTTTAATTTCAATCAACTTTTGACTTGTATAAGATAGGTCGACTCTATAAAAATCAATAAAAAAATTTCATAATTTACGAAGATAAAGTGATCTTTCTACATTTTAAATTGAACTTTGAGAGCGTATAACTTTCTAGGGGTGCATTTTGGGACAAAATTTAAAGAGGGAAAATGTCCTAATTTGATCCTGGGAACTCACTGTAGAAGTTTTTTCGGGGCACCCTGTATAATTGTAGAATAGAATTGTTTTAATTGCAACAAAATAGAAATAATCCTACGATTGTACCTACACATTCTTAAGAAAAGGTTGATAAATCATTCTATCGCGTAAACGTAGATTATGCGGAGCATTCTATGGTGATTACTGCTTTACTTTAATTGATGCTTACTCGAGAGTGCCAGACATTTTCATTACCAAAGACATGACTACAACTACTATTACAGAATTATGTCGCGAAGTTTTTAGCTGTTTCGGCATACCACGAGTACTAGTAAGCTATAACGGCAGAAATGTTGTGCCTACACGTTTTGAGTATTTCCTTAAACAAAACGCACCGTACCATCCCTCTAAAAATCGGTTAGCTGAACGTTATTTTCAAACTTTAAAACAGTCATTAACGCAAATTCGACTGATTTTCAAAAAGAATTATATCAATTACTTTTACAATGCCGTAAAATGCCTCACAGTGTTACCAAATAGTCGCCTTCAATGTTGGTATTTGGTCGAGAAATAACTTCTCGGTTAGATTTAATTAAACCTGATCTTCAATCACATAAAAAGGTTAACCCAAACTATAATATTCGTACAAAACATTTTGATGTAAATGACAGGGTTGCTGCTAGAGCTTATGTAAACGATAATAAATGAAGGTTCGATACCATTACCGAAAGGTTAAATAAATTACATTACCTTGACAATGGTGAAAGGTTTATTGATCAATTACGAGAAATCGTTGCGTTTGCTCCACGTGAATCTGATATTCCTGCCGATCTACCTATTTTTGCTGATAATCAAAATAATGTAAGGATACCTTATCTGATTAAGAAGATATCCTTCCTGATAAAGCCTGTCCGGTAGAACTGAACGGGTATCGGATTAACAAGGAGGATTGTCAATATATGGTTCTATTGTGCTTGAAACCGCCTTAATGCTTTGCTGTCTCGTACTTATTGTACGTGACAAAGAAAGATGGATATATTATGAATAATGCCTCTATTTCTGCCGAACAAAAGCGTTTGCAACTTTCACACATAATGACAAGGCAATAAGAATCAGATGCAGGTAGAATAGAAATTCAATAGGTATAATAAAATGCCAGTGGTTCTCAACACTGCTTTAACATTACATTTAAAATTTATGGAAGAATGCAAGTTTTATAATAAACATTTATAAAAGCCATTCATAATAATGAATATTCGATTAAGTATAGGTATTTCAATTTACATTTAGAAAGTTCATTGTATACCTAAGTATGGTAATGACGTTTTAGTGTACTCCAATTACAAAAGAATCCAAATAAATATGCAATACTGTAACAATAAGTAATTAATAATAGATTATTATACCATTTAGTAGGTACATATAGGTATAAATAAAACAACTGCAATATCTATATTATCATTATTCTTTGAGTAAGCGTTTATATAAACTAACCATTAATATAATGCCGAAAAAGTTGAGTAAAGAAATTCGCGAATTAGTTTTAAATACAGTCGATTATTTTAAAGAAGAAAAAGAAAATGGTGGTCCACTATTATCTACATTTTCTGTTCAACAAAGAACAGCAAACGCGTTAAAACTTTCGGTTTCGACGGTGGGGAAAATCTGTGCTTTAAAAAAATGGCGGCGAGTTGGAACCTCCAGTGAAAAACAGCGTGTCAAACTTTGCACTACAGATTTTCCAGAAAATGGAAAACAAACAATTCGTGCATTAATATACGAGATGTACGCGAAGAAGGAACACGTAACGTTAAATTCATTATTAAACTTCTTAAAATTGAGAACCGCGTATGAAATAGGAAAAACCAGTTTGGCTCTAGTGTTAAAAAATATGGGCTTTAAATTCCAAAAAACCAACAATAGACGCGGTTTGTGTGAACAAAGCCACATTGTCGCCAAAAGAAACGTTTTTCTGAGAAAGTATCTCAAAATCTTAACTCCGAAAGTTCGAGACAGTTTGTTTTACAGACGAAACGTGGATATTTAGTAAAGGTAGTACGTCAAAATGTACTTGGCAAGATAACAGTGCAAAGAGTTTACATCAACCGAACAAATCATCAGATGGAAAACGATTTATTATCATTGAAGCAGGTAACAGAAACGGTTTTATCGACGGAAGTCAATTAATTTTCGGTACAAAAAATAAATCATTAGATTATCACGATAATATGAACGCAGAATTGTTCGAAAAATGGTTTGAGGAATCACTTTTACAAAATTAGAGGAACCATCAATAATTGTCCTTGACAATGCGAGTTATCATTCTCGAAAGGCAGAGAAGGCAGTCAAAGTTTCTTGGAAAAAGAAGAAATACAGCAATGGTTAACCGCTAAAAAATAGCGTGGGAAAATTTTATGACAAAGGCAGAGTTAGTGGAATTGGCCAAAAGAAACAAAGTAGACCAATGCGAAAAATATGTAATCGATGAGCTAGCTCTATCATATGGACATGAAGTTTTGCGCCTGCCCCGTATCATTGCCATTTCAATCCAATTGAGTTGGTATGGGGCATTACTAAGAACAAATACGACAAAAGTATCGTTGCGACATCCGGAAAAGACGAAGATGTTCTTAATACGTGGAACGACGCATTAAAACAGTTAGTGCGGAAATATGGCAAAAATGTATTGATCATACGGATAAAATAATTAAAGATACTTTTGTTAATGAAGAGATTGTGGATGAAGTAAGACCTCTTATTTTCACAGTTAACACTGAAGAAAGTGATGACGATGATCTTTTCCAAGATTTGGATGACTCAGGAAGTGATGAATCTGAAGCCGAATGACAATTATAATTTTTACATTTAATTATAAAAGTATATCTTTGTAATTTAATTAATATTTACTAACTATAATAAAATGTATTTGTTATTGTTGTTATAAGTATAAGTGAAAGGTGTCAATTGAAATTACTTATAGGTAATTAGTAATCGATTATTATTTTATTATACAAAAGTTGCATTTCTTCACAAATTATATAATGTTAAAGCAGTGTTGAGAACCACTGGCATTTTATTATACCTATTGAATTTCTATTCTACCTGCATCTGATTCTTATTGCCTTGTCATTATGTGTGAAAGTTGCAAACGCTTTTGTTCGGCAGAAATAGAGGCATTATTCATAATATATCCATCTTTCTTTGTCACGTACAATAAGTACGAGACAGCAAAGCATTAAGGCGGTTTCAAGCACAATAGAACCATATATTGACAATCCTCCTTGTTAATCCGATACCCGTTCAGTTCTACCGGACAGGCTTTATACATATTCTATCTGCATCTGGTAATGACTTATCTGCAGTAACCACAGTAACAGCAAGGCCTACTGATAAGAAGCCTCCCAAAAACTTATCGGAGATAGCTCGACGTGCGCCTGTGCGATTAAATTTACAAGTCGGGAAGGAGCTGTTATGACTGTGAATTATTTTTCTTTTCATATTTGTATTTTTACCGCATATGCATGAGCACTAAAATATACAGAAAAGGAAGACGGCTCGCTTGCATTCTCATATACGTCGTGTTCTTGTTTATAAAAAGATTACTTTTGTTTAAATCAATAAATGAAAACATGCTTTGTTGTGCTTATTAATTGATGTATACGGCTACCTACTGAAAATTAACGAGCACCTTTAAATAAACACGCAGGTGACCTCTAATTCGAAACCCTTTTTTAGGTTCTTCTTTAAGCCTTTAAGCGTTCTTAATTATCTTTCCAGCTCTAAAAAACAGGTTAACGTAGGTAGGTATCACCTTTTTCTTTAAGCATTCTTGGTTAAATCATACATTTTGAACTGCTTTTCTATATTTATTCATAAGTTCCTTATATAATTTGGTTTGTTCTTCTAACGAAGATTTTCTGGTTGAATTTGTATTCTTTAACACACGCAAATGGTGACATTTTAAATATAGTCGAGTTAAAAATCAAGAGTACAAATTAGAAACATTTGCCCAGTTAACACAGAACCATCGGAAAGATCTACATATTAACTTTGTATTTTGGAAAAAATATCAGAAAAAAAGCAAGAAGTAGCTTTCAAAACTAATACCAACGTCCTTAAATGTTTATTGAAAGATTCAACTAACGACATTTTGAAATCGGGTATTTATACATTGAACTGCACATTCTGTAATTCTGTTTATATCGGACAAATACTTAGTAACTTTGATATTAGATACAAAGAACACATTAGATGCATTTAATGGACGAACGGATTGATCTGATAGACTCACCTTTAACAGATATGTTAAATATAGAATTATAAGTTACATCAAGTTTGTTGTTTTACCTTAATAATTTGTTCCCAGAACTAATTGTGTGTTATTTGACCTATATAGATATTGTCGTTTGATAATGATACATGTATTGAAACGCGTAGAGAAATAAAGAATGTAAAATAAATGGAGGAATTGTATTGCATTTAAAGCATTACTGCTATTAAATACGGAATTTCAGGAAGTAAGGTTAAATAATATAAATTTAACAAACTAAAGTCTCAAATTAAGTAAAGTCTACCACACCAGAAGAAAGATTACGCTACTTTAAGTTTATATATATATATATATATATATATATATATATATATATATATATATATATATATATATATATATATATATATATATATATATATATATTAACCCATTGCCTGCCATGAGCCCGTTGATTTTGTGTTTTAAAGAGTGTGGGTTGGCAACACTTACAGGCACGTAACACCTGTTTACAGACACTATGAGACTGTTTGACATTATTTTGATGCACATTAGAAGTTATTTTGATGCCTCTATGTTGTAGTTTTTGAATTAGTTCATGTTGTGTCAGGTATGTTGCTTAGTTTTTGTTAATTTTGTATTATGCTTAGGGATATTTCTATCAATTTAGCATGGTCGTTAACCTCAATTCAATTGTCATTTACCAGTTACGGTTATTTGAAGAGTGATACCCATTTGGGGATGATGGCACATCCAATGTATTTCGATTAGGTGCATGCTACATTGTTTATTACAATTGCAGGCATGGCTGAGCGGCAGTTTTTATCTCTAAACCAGCTAGAATCTCTACCAAATGACTCAGAATTGTTAGACTCCCTCGACAATCATGGCGAAATACATCTTGTTCAGCTACCACCAGATAATATTGACAATCTTTCTGATTTGGAAGAGATCGAGGAAAACATTCTAGATGATGCAATGCCTCGCGATGTTCCAGGAAAAATAGAGCTTCACTACAATCCAGCAGAATCACATTCATATGAAGGCGATAACCACTTGAATTCATCTAATCTAGCTCCAAGCCACTCTAAAGACATTTCTGGCGATGTTATTGAAGAAGTCCCCTCAGAGAAAAACATTGGGCCTAAAACCGAAAACAATGCTAAAAAGAGAAAGTTATCGGTTCCTAAAGCTAAACTAGTAAACGACAAAGACAAAATTAAAACTGGATTTAAACCTTAAAAAAAAGGCCTATGGGAAGAAAAACCAGTCGAAGTGGACTGAGTGAGATCCTGTATTTAGCTTATTACCTCCTTCTGATGAAAACGAAAAAGATAAAATAAAAAATATAGAAGCTGTCGTAAAAGATAAGGACCCTGTACGGATTTTTGAAAGTCTTTTTGATGAAAATTTGTGGGATTACATAGTAAGTCAAAGTGTAATTAATGATGCACATAATAACCGCCACACATTTACTTTCTCAAATGAGTGCCTAAAGAAGTTCACTGGGTTCCTTCTTTTCACAAAGTACCACTCTCTTCCTCAAGAACAATTATATTGGAGCGAGGATGATGACATATCCAATGATCGTGTGAGGAAGTGTTTTTCAAAGAACAGATAATTTGTAAAAATAAAACGTAATATTCACTTCAACGACAATTCCCAAATACCCACTAATCCCAAAAGTCTTCCAAAGCAAAGCCACGAATTGATAATCTAAATAGTAACTTTGTGAAATTTGGAGTATTTTCTACAAATTTAAGCATTGACGAACAAATGGTTCGATACTACGGTCACCATTTCCTGAAGCAATTTATCCGTGGAAAACCTATACGGTTTGGCTTCAAGCAGTGGTTACTCTGCTGTGGTGAAACAGGATACTGTTTTCATGCCGATCTTTATGAAGGCAAAAAAGTGCAGATAGAGAATGCTGAAACGACTTCTATGGGTTCATCCGTTGTTCTGTCCAAAGTCTCTGTATCTGAGACTCCAGAAAATCATGTTTTTTATTTTGATAACTTTTTTACAAGTTTTGACTTGATGAACTACTTGTCAGAAAAAAATGTTTGTGCTATTGGGACGATCCGCTACAATAGAATGAATTCTTATCCTATAAAGTCTGACAAAGAAATGAAAAAAGTAGAACGTGGTGTAAGTGACTATCGATTTGATGAAAAGAACAAACTGTTTGCTATTACTTGGAAAGATAACAACATAAAAGTTTTGTCTAACCACGAAGGAATCGAACCACAGCCAACAGTCACTCGGTGATCTAAACTTGGAAAAGATAAGGCAAATGTTCCTCAGCCAGAAGGCATCACCACCCACACTAAGTGGTTGGGTGGAGTTGACAGAATGGACTAGTTTATCAACAAATACAGGACAAGAATAAAAGCTAAAAGATGGTATCTTCACTAATCTTCTTGATATGACCTTAGTCAATGCTCACATTCTCTCGTGCACAGCAGGACAAAAAATGCCACTGCTTGATTTCAGAAGAACAATTACAAGAACTTACCTGGCATTGACATCTCTGTCCAATCCAAGAAACATCGGAAGACCTGCTCTACCTAAACCTTCTAATAAAAGAGTTCTGCAAACTGCGAGGTTTGATCCTGTGGGCCACTTCATAGAAAGAACCACTGACGGCAAGCAGCGAAAATGCGGAATATGTAAGACAAACGTAAGGAAGCAATGCTCCAAGTGCAATGTGGGCCTCCATGTTGAATGTTTCCAGACGTGGCACAGAAGAATCTAATGCATCATGAAGAAAAACACAATGTATCCTATGAAAAACAATAAATGTGTCCATTTGATAATTTGTAATTTTTTAAACCGCTCGTGTGATGATCCCCATTTGGGACTTTTTTTAAAAAATGGTATAAAAGGCGTAAAAATCAAAAGAAATTTTTTTTAATATTTTTCTGGGTTTCCTGCAAGGTTGATTAAACTAAAAAATCAAATTTTAAAAATTTAGCAGGTAATGGATTAAAAACAGAAAGGATTTTTTTACATGATACATATAGATTAAATATATTGACTGTAACGCAATATACTAACACAAACACTCTTTTTTCGGAAGAAAATTGCAATTTACGGTATCGTCCATATTTACGTTATGCCAAATCAATTATTAATATCTGCTTTAGGTCTTTGAAGTTAAATATTCGATTTTTACCACATTTGTAACTTTATGACGAACGCGGATAAAAATCGATTAGGGTAAAGTCGGGTAATTGCGGCCCCATGGGTAATACCGGACACTCTCTGTTGTCCTTATTATTTCTCTATGCGCAAGACATGCTACGTCACACCCACGCGGTCGGTTTAGGCAGTCAACCACGGAATTTTCGTGAAGATCGTAGTGATATAAGCGATTTGTCGTCGAAAACTTCATTTTACAACCAACTGATCTATAAATTGAACGTAAGGTAAGTAGCGAATTTCATAATAGTTTTTTCATATTTTAAATAGTTAGGCATAGAGTATTCATGCATTTTCTATGAGAAAATGATATAAAAAAGCCAACTACAATGAGGTAAAGTAGTGTATTAGATTATTATTTTTGATCATGCATTTCGGCTAATTGCGGCCACCTGCTTCCGGGTAATGGCGGACAGCAGGATAATTGCGGACGTCAATTTTTTATTTTATATCATCTAATTACACACGCAATACCTACTAAGATAAAAAGTTGCACAATTTTGTCATTGATCTAAAATTCATTTTGTGTACTTTTCTTTCAGATGGGAAAATACAAACGAATTTCTGGCAAGATATCCTATACCGCGGAAAATTTGGAAAAAGCTTTAAAAGAAATTCGTGAAGGTGCTTCAATAAGAAGTGTGGCTAAAAGGTTTTCCATTCCCAGAAGTACATTATTTGATAGATTCCATGACCATCGTCCGCTTTCTCCTTCTTTGGGACGTAAAGCAGTTTTTTCAGAAGAAGAAGAAAAAAATTAGCGGACCACATTCAAAAATTGGCAAAATTATACTATGGGATAACTTTGCGTGAAGTTAAAAAATGTGCCTATGATTATGCCAAAAAGATGAATATTTCAACTCCATTTTCAGAGAATAAGAAAGAAGCTGGCAAAGATTGGGCTTAGGGATTTATGAAAAGAAATAAATTGAGCCTTAAAAAGCCAGAAGGTAGAAGCTTGCAGAGAGTAACTGCTTTTAATCGTGAAGAAATTGTTCTATTTTGGTCTAACCTCACTACCATAATGGAAAAATACCAGTTCCCTCCAAAAAGAATATACAACATGGATGAAACGGGCATTACCACGGTACAGCGCCCGGGAAAGATTTTAGCTGAAAAAGGGCAAAGAGGAGTAGGATTTGTCACTAGTGGCGAGAAAGGCACTACAACCACAGTTGTCTGTTCATTTAGTGTCGTTGGAACTTATTTACCACCCATGTTTATTTATAACCGAAAAAGGATGAATAATAAACTGAAACGAAATGGTCCTCCGTCAGCTTTGTACCGGTGTTCAGAAAATGGATGGATTAAGGAGGAGTTGTTTATAGAGTGGCTCCAACATTTTAAATATTTCACCAAGTGCAATATAGAAGATCCGGTTTTGCTAGTTATGGACAACCATGCTACTCATCGCACATTAGAGGCATACAATTTTTGTAAACATAAGATTCAACCACTGGATGTTGCTTTTTTTCACCCCTTAAAAGTAGCATACTACGCAGAATGTGACAAATACTTAAAAAATCATCCAGGTGAATGCATAACACCATATCAACTTGCATAACTATTTAACAATGCGTTTATGAGAGTGCTTAATCCACAAAAGGCTATTAAAAGGTTTAAGACAACTGGACTTTATCCACAAAATGAACATACATTTACAGATGAAGACTTTTTACCCGCCGACTGTCTAGGAGTCAATAATGCAAATGAGACTGTAGACGAAAATGTTAACCAGATCGAGAAGGAAAACGAAACAACTCCAAAAAATGGTATCCAGAACCAACTAGAAAAAACTCCTGAAAACATAGTATATGAAAAGGAAATACAAAATGAAGAACACAGCCATGATGGAAAAGATGAGGGCAGAGAGGAAGCAATATCAACGATTTCTTTTGATGAGTTCCTACCCGTGCTTGGACCCTCGAACGTCAATACAAAAAAAAAGAATTCAAGAAAACAGCATTCAGTAATTTTTACATCCACGCCCCAGAAAGATGTATTGGAAGATAAACAAAAGCGAGGAAATGAGAGAAAATATGACAAAAAACGAAAGATTAAGGATGTGAAAAAAAATTTTACGAGTCCCAGAGCAAAATCTAGCAGAAAAACAAATACAATAAATTATGCGAAAGAAAATTATGAACAAGAAAACTTGTCTACTGATGATGATATTCAGGATGGAGTTAATGAAGATATTTGTTTGGTATGTGGGGAGTTTGGGAAAAACAATGAACTGTGGCTAAAGTGTAACTTATGCGATCGTTGGGCTCATAAACTTTGTACAGACTCCACGAGGAAGAAGTTCATATGTGATTTCTGTATGTGAACTATGAAAGAGGCAAACTGCGACCACCTGCCGCAATTACCCGCCAAGAGCGGATAATATTAAAATATAAATTTAGTTGATTGAATCTTTGCCTTTTATTTAAACCCATCTTGAACATATTTGCTTTAATAATTAATGATTGAGGGTCGTTCAACCTTAGGCGTCCGCAATTCCCCACCTTTACCCTACGTACTACTTTGATGATCAGTAAATGCGGTCAAACTTTGCGAATCTACTCTCATATACGGACACAGTTTGTTACTATTGTAACTAATTACTATTTTGACAGATGTAAACGATAAAAAATAATGAGTGCAAACCGAGTAAATTGAAGGTAGAGCAAGGGACACTTTGAATGTTTGCAATCAGTTTTCGGGTATACTTTAGTAAAGCAATTTTAGTAGTAAACAGCGGTGCAATATAAAGTGTAACCAAAAGGTAGACACAATTCAATTTGAGTCGAATAGGGAGCTAGGTCCACAAATGCAATTTGTTCATAACATACCAATCTGAGCTTTACCACAAAATTGTGTTACAGAAGAGGAAGGCCGAGTGCAATCCAACAACAAAAAAAACTTTCAATAAATTGAATGTGAAAGGGTCAGTTAGTAATGAATGGTTATCAAATATTTTTAGGAAGCGTAATTCAACATTGTAATGGACGGTGTTGGCAGATGAGAGCGATCGAAAGGTAAAGAATCAACTTAATTTTGTTGAAAAGTTCCGAGAACGCATTTTGTTCAAAACTGCCCAAACGGTACAAAAGAAAAAAAATGTGGTGCATATGAATATAGGAGTGCAGTTCAAGAGCATAAGAATGCTCAATAAATTAGAAATGCAGAGGCGAGGGGGTTGATAATTTTTATCAACGTAAGCGATGCTGCACTTTGTAAATTTGTTTTGCATATTTTTATTATCAATGAACCGGTTCTTAATCTGTGTTATTAAGGACTATTGTTTAATAAATAAAATAGTTTATCCATAATTGAGTTCCTGTCAATTCATAAAGTTGAAATTTCAAACACAGCTGATTAATAATTATGTACAAAAAACATTAATTAACTATGCAAAGTATTCGTTTTAAACAAAAAATGTATCAAATTAATTCTACGAAGTGTTAAAATGCCTGACAGCATTAAATTTTGTGGTACGTTAATGTTGCTTCTTTTGAAAAGTTTTTCCTTTAACATTCTTTAGTTTAGTGTTAAATTAATTCTATTAAATTTTTGCTTTTAAAATGAAAATTCCTCTCTTATTCGCCCATTTTTATCAACTAATTATAAAATTATCAGACAGAACCAACAAAATTATAGCCATAAGGGTTTCAGCAAGAATTTGAAGTTATTACTAATTTTTCATTACATTAATTATTCTACTCTGTTCACAAGGAATTCGGATTTTACATTTTTAGCATGGTAAAGAGGATTTTATTGGCAGTAGGGGTTTATTAGAGCGCTGTTAGGATAGCCTGTAGTTTCCTAGAGCCAGTAAAAACCGTTACCTTCCGTATAATGTAATATACAGGATACCCCATAATGAATTGACTTATTTAGATTTACATAATAAATTCACATTTTTAGTATAATTTACGAATGAGTAATTAAAATATATACAAGGTGTCCAATAATGAATTGTACACAGAACCATGGTAGAATCCTGACCTCAATTATGACGATTACCAAATATGACCTTACTAAAATATCGATATTTAACAAGTTACAAGGTGTTAAAGTTAAAACTTATTAAATTGTTAATGGCTCTAACTTGTTTAATACCCTGTATTTTGTACTAAAGTGGAAAGTTTTAGTTTTACTGACCTAAGGCGTAGAACAATATGTTAAATCGATAAACCCCTTCACCCCTCCTAAGTATGACTACACTGTGCGAATATCAATTTCAACTATAAATTCATATTTTCCAACGTCGTACGTAAAATATTTACTCTTGTTAAGAATCCATAAAGTGGATAATTATCGAGATATTAACCATTAAAGAGGCCCTTGTTCTATCGCTATTACCACGGTAAGTGTGCCTCCGAAATACACTCCTTAATACCTTCGCAGGCCATCTTCGCTAGGAACACTCGGTTTGCCCATTCACACCATAATTACGCACTCAAAATTCCATCGTGTCACACTAAACGGACTCAATCTACATTTTTCCACGCGGCGGCCAAATTGTGGAATGCACTACCCAGTTCCTGTTTTCCTCCAAAGTTTGACTTAAGTCAATTTAAGATAGCCATTCATTAACATTTCTCGGCAGCTTAACAACATGCCTAAACCCTCCCAGTGTTCCTGAGTGCTTTAGCACGTTAGGCAAATCTTAGCCTATTCGGGAATACTATAAGTAAAAAAAACAGTGGAGGGAGTGGTTTATAGTTGGACCTGTCATATATTGGGAAAATACCTTTATATTGGAATATACGTTAGTCTAAGTGACAGTTTAAAATCATAAAATTGATAATAAGGCAGAAGGAAGCAAGACCTGAAGAATATACCGTGTCCAAAGCGTCACGTGACGGAAAATTGTGGCTACTGTTGATTTTCATTAAAATCATTTATAAAAGTTGTATAGGTTCCAATACGTGCACAACTTAAAATGTTTTACGCACCTACAGGGTGATGCGTAAAATAGGGGTATCAACTTTTTATTTTAAATGGAACACCCTGTATATCATTACATTTGTGGATAGCCTAATAAGATTTTCAGCTATGTATACGTTTGTCATATAAATAACGTGCCAATAAAATTAATTCTTGGTTTATTATCTAAGTTGAGACAAATTAGTTCAGGGATATAATTAAGCTAGGTATAGGCTTTGAAAAGATGTAAACCGTTTTATTGATATTTGAATAGGGAGAAGGCTCCGTGTGAAAATTTAGCATGTTCAACGTACATCAATTCTCTTATTTCAAATGGAACACCCTGTAATATTATTGCTATGGGCGAATAGTACTCTTAAAGAACTAACTATTATCTAGGAATACATTGATACCGCTAAAATTTAGTTTTAAAATATTTCCATTTTTAAATTTTTCTATAATTATATTATAACGTAACGATTTAATAGAGTGCCATGATTTAAAAACAATAAAACAAACTTTAGTATGTCAATTAATGTATCTTAACTTGGTTTCTTTCAAAGAACTACTTTTCACTACATTTGTGTTTAGAACAAAACTTGAATTAAAAGTTAACTCTAAATTTTATAATGAAATATGTGAAGAACGAATTGATTCAAATGATTTACATAATAGGAGAAGCCCAAGAATATTTACTTGCTTCTAGAATTTATAAACAAAATTTCCGATGCCCATTGTACAGATGAACGAGTTCTTGAAAATTTAAAAAGTATTTGAGGAAACAGGATCGATTGATTGCATATAAAAGCAACAATTGTCCAAAACCTGTAAACAACGAGAAAACTCAACTAGTGGTGCTTCAAACTATACAAGAAAACCCTTAAATGAGTTATTAGAAAAATTTGCAGTGGAACATTGATTTACAGAAATCAACAATTATTTTGTAAATAAATAATTCATTATTATTATGGAAAATCACATATAATTAGATACAGAAACAATCAGCATCGATGGAATCTTAATATTTGGGCTGCCATTATTGGCAACAGATTATTAGGACTCTATTTTTGTAAAAACAATTTACGATGCCATGTAAATTATTTAAATTTATTCGAACCAACGTGTTACAATGGATTGAAGAGAACGATCCCATTCGCTAACGAGGAAATATGGTTCCAACAAGATGGCGCTCCTGCACATTCGGCTCGTGATGTGACGGAGTTTTAAATCAGCAATTTTCTGATCGTTGGATAGGTCGTTATGAGCCATCAGGTACCAGCTAGATCACCCGATCTGATTTCATGGACTATTTTTATGGGGCTACATTAAGTTTATAGAACATCGCCGACTACTGCAGAAAATATGAGGAAAGAATTCAACAAGTGTTTCGTAATGTAACCCAAACAAATGTTGCATAATTTACAACGTTCCTGACAGACAACGGTTGAATCAGTGCATTGAGAAAAAGGAGGCTTGTTTGAACCTTATTTATAATTTTTAAGTGCACATTTGCAAATGTTTGCTACTACTTTTGTGCTTAATTTTTGTTTTATTTCAATATACATTGTTTAGTTTATTGTTAAATATTTAAATTAATTCATACTAATCTGGTAATTGGATTGAAAAAGCATCCCATTAATCGTACGTAGAAATATTTTGAAAATTCAAAAATGGAAATATTTTAAAACTATAAATTTTAGTGGTATCAATGTATTTAAATAAAGTTAGGTATTTGAAGAGTACTATTCGCCCATATCAAAATATACAGGGTGTTCCATTTGAAATAAGAGAATTGATGTACGTTGAACATGCTAAAGTTTCACACGGAGCTCCTCCTATTCAATATATCAATAGAAACGTTTTCAAAGCTTATATCTAGCTTAATTATACCCTGAACTAATGTGTCTCAACTTAGATAATAAACTAAGAATTAATTGTTATTGCTAACCTCATTCAGGAAAAAATAGCATTTTGTTAAATAACTTGGCACGTTGCATTTTATATGTACTAATGTATACATCGTTGAAAAGCTTATTCATTAGGCTATCCAAAAATGTAATGATATACAGGGTGTTCCATTTAAAATAAAAAAGTTGATACCCTTTACTTTTACGAATCGCCCTGTAGGTGCAAAAATATTTTTAAGTTGTGCACGTATTGGAACATATAACTTTGGTATAAATGATTTTAATAAAAAATCAACAGCAAAGCCACAATCCTCCTTCGCGTGACGCTTTGGACATCCAGTATATATAAGTATTTATCAGAAATTTTTTTTGCATGGTCAGAATGATTGTTAAAGCATGTCTCACTAAGAAGGTTATGTTTACGTTTTGCATGTTAAGTTACTGTATTGAAATAGTGAAATAATTTGTGCTTGGTATGATGGTCCATACTGGGACGAATTATAATGGTATATAGTGGGACAAGTTCTTTAGGCCGAATGATAGCAAAATTAATTACTATGTGTATTTATTTTCAGACCTGAAGATACCCAAGCATTGAAGAAATCGGCTAAAAGATTTCTTTAAGGAAAGTGAAGAAAATCATTCAGAAAATGAAACAAAAATGCGACACGCTGTGGAAGAAGTTGTAAAAAATAAAATGAGCATTAAAGCTGTTGCGGACAAATATGACCTAAGTAAGAGTGCTTTACACAGAAAAATTCAAAAATGTAAAAATGCATGGAAAGATTTAAAAGAGTTTCGCTCGGCAACATGGTGTCAAATAAACTTGTACCCATGAAGAGGAAAGTCTTTTGGCGAAGAAGGAGAAGAAATTCATGTCAGTTTCTTGAAGAGACTTGTATATAATTTCTAAAGACGACATCATAATATAGTTACCCCAACCACATGTTTCTGGTACTACAGAAAGGGCGGTACGTATGATGGCGTTCGAAAGTAGAGCTTTATATGTACAATATTAATTAACATACAATCATATAATATTTAATATACACGGTGTCCAGAAAATAGTGGGAAAACCACACGTAGCGATCTTCCTTGGATTACTTTGAATAAAAAATCCTAATACAAAAATACCGTACATATCTTCAGAGTCCATCAGGAGCAACACTAAGAATGTGTACATTTGGCAACACAGAATGACACAGGTAGCATGTAGTTTTCAAAAGTCCTATAAGATCGCCACGTGTGGTTTTCCACTATTTTCTGGACACCGTGTATAATCACATAATATTAAATAAATTTGAATTTAAAGCAAAATGTTACATTATTTATTTACGTAGTTTTAATTTCATTTAGGGATAAAGTTGTACAAACCCCAGTATACACCATGCTATTTCCCACTATGGACCAAGAGGTGGTTTATAGCGGAACGCATGAATCATACTGGTACTGTTGTTACATAATTTTTATAAATGCTTATTTTTGTTCTTGCACTTTAAGAAACCATTGTCATTGCCATTACAAGTATATGTCTGTAGTAATCTTCATTAAAATTGTTTCTGCCAAAAATGGCTGGTGAGTGAAATGTTTCGTCCCATTATGAACCAATTTCCCTTACAGTAGTCTCTCAGTAATCCGACAGATATCGGACCGGGACACTGCCGGATTACCGCAAACGCCGGATTACTAAAAAATCTCGAAAAAAACGCATGTAAACATTGGAATTTAGTTATAATTACATAAAATGTAAAATAGTACATACATAAGTACATGATACGTATAACTCACGTTATTTTACTGAAGTAGAAGGTTGTCTATTGTCTTCTGCTTTTCAATTTTGATAGAAACTTTGAACACTTCGTCTTGCAATCTTTTCAACACTAAAATATCATTAGCAGAGATGGTAATTTCTTCTGCCCAGAAAATCGACGTACGAAAAGAATCTATGGCCGCATCGTGAGGAGTCGTTTTAACAGCTGTCACTTCTCCCTCACCTTCGTCCTCGTCCTCTCACTCTCTTGTCACTTCTATTATTTCATCGTTTGTCATTAACTGGTTGTTTTCATCTTCTTCGCCAGTAAGCTACACTCCTACATCGTCTGTTGTCAGATTGTCATCCGGTGAATCTACGAGTTGTTAGTTGACCACTTCTCCTAGTAAGTCAACTTCTCTCTCCACAGGGGTTACCGTGTTTGGATCATCTTTGTAGTATTGGTCTAGCAGTTTCATGTTCGGCCATAAGTGTTTCCAAGAGCAAATGGTTACTTTCTCGCTACGTATTTCCCAAGCGTTGGCAAATGAATACACCACATATTTCAAGTTGATTGCTTTTAGTGATTTTATCACACTTTGGTCCTTAGAGAAAACACTGTATATATGGCTCTTTTTGTAATTCATTTTAATCGTCTGGATCACATTTTTGTCCATTGGCTGTAAGAGCGGCGTGGTAAGAACATCACACAACTCGTTACATAAAATAGGCAAGGCTTTTGTGACAGTTTCTCTTTCTTGAGAAATTATTTATCCGAGGGTACAAATAGTTCATGAAACCATTCAGTGAATGTGGACTTCTTCTTCCACCCTTTGCTCTGGTTCTTGTAATAAACTGAAAGTTTAGTATTTTTAAATGCCCTAGGGTTCTTCGCCTTACTTACGACTATGATTATGTGTACCACTTCTTCACGGTGAACATATACTTTTTTTCAGTAAAAGCCGCCAAAACAAACCAATCTCGTCCGATTTGTACACTTGCTGAGGAGTTAAGTCCATTTCGTAGACAACCTGTTAAAACTTTTCTTTGTACGACTCGACAGCGCTTATGTCACATGACATCTTTTCACCTGTCGTACTCAACAATCTGATATAACGCTGTTTGAATTGGCAACTAGCCCTCGCTAGCTTGGAAATCATCTTTTTTAACAACTTTCCGGTAATAATCCCTCGCCTTTTCTTTCAGGATTTCTCCAGAAATGGGTGTATCTGCGTTCTTGTAAAAACTAAGAATATAAGCTGTCGTCAACTTCAGGAAACTCGCCAATTTTTTTAATATCTGCCGTTTACTTTACATATTTTCATTCGTCCTAAAGAACGACTTTATTTTATCGCTATTCTTCCTTATATCGTATATTGTAGCTCGACCAACACCATATTCGTTAGCAACATTAGTTATCTTTCGCCCATTTTAAATCGTTTTAAGAAGTCGTTTTTATCCACCATGGATAACTTTTTATGTTTCCGTTTAACCTGCACAGAAGCCATCTTCGACACCTCACAACACTACCTGTACATATATTAATGTGGAAATCACACTATTTAAATAACCTCACGGGAAAAACAGCACAGACTGAGGACGAGGCGCGGCGCGACCGGAACCGAGTGACAATGACAAACTGAGTGACGCGTGGCGTGAGTCAGTGAATGTCGTATGATCGACTGTTGAGCGTCTCTTTCAAAAATTCCGGATTACTGTGAGTGACAAAAATCTGAGGTGCCGGATTACCGTGGGACTACTGTAATTATAACCTGTTCTACTGCCTATCCACAGTACGGATTGTTAACAAGAGTACATATTTTACGTACAAGAAATTGGAAAATATGAATTTATAGTTGAAATTGATATTCGCACAGTGGCGTATTATTTAAGAGGGGCGAAGTGGTTTATCATTCATGTTATACACTACTGGCAAAAGCGATTTAACATATTGTTCTACGGTTGGGTGCGCTTTAAGGTCAGTAAAACCTTCCACTAAGTTTAGTACAAAAATACAGGGTATTAAAGAAGTTATAGTCATTAACAATTTAATAATTTTCAGCTTTAACACCCTGTCACTTTTTAATTATTAACATTTTAGTAAGGTCATATTTGGCAAATGCCATTGTAGGTCAGGTTCTGTGTACAATTCGTTATGGGACATTCTGTATATATTTTACGTATTCATTCGTAAATTATATCAAAAATGTGAAAATATTATATAAATCCATTTAAAATGGCATTTCTAAATCTCGCCAGCCGTGTATTAAAGTATTATCAGGACGAGTTAATAATTAGCTTACAAAGATGGTTTTACATTTTTACTTTCTCGTATAGAGAAAGTATTGCAATCGAAAAAAACTTTTCGCGGATTTGAAGGTTTTCGTGTTCCCTGAGTTCTGAAACCAGAGCCAGAAAGTCTATCTTTGGTGAAAAGTTAGTAACCCGAAACCTCGATCGAACAAAAATTTTTAAAAAACTTTAAATTCAAAATGGCTGTCAATATGGCCATTTTAATACATATCGGCGCTTGAGCTGTCACTAAGAAACCATAAAAGCTACTTGCGATTTGAAAATCGCAACGAAATAAATAAACGTACATGCTTTCGAACGGTTTGTAAATATTTTTTGAAAAAAATAAAATGTTGCACTTAATTACGGGGTTAAAATTGCCCTTTCTTTCAAATCGATTTTCTCAAAACCGGCTCTGGTCATTTTTTTTAAATTTACGTATTTTTTACATATAACGAAAATATAATGACCTTTAAGAAATTTCTCTAACTTATCCAGGATTGAGTTAGAAATTTTCAAATTTGTGTGTGTGTGTGTGTGTGTGTGTGTGTGTGTGTGTGTGTGTGTGTGTGTGTGGTGTGTGTGTGTGTGTGGTGGTGTTGTGGGTGTGTGTGTGTGTGTGTGTGTGTGTGTGGTGTGTGTGTGTGGTGTGTGGTGTGTTGGTGTGTTGGTGTGTGTGTGGGTGTGTGGGTGTGTGTAGTGTGTGTGGTTTGTGTGTTGTGTGTGTGTGTGTGTGTGTGTGTGTGTGTGTGTTGTGTGTGTTGGATGTATTTAGTATCGTACTCCAGAACGAAAATACTGTATTTTGTATTTCAGCTTGTTTTCATTTGGTTAGGCTAATTAGATTTGGTGGGAGATCCAGCGGGGGAGGGGTGTTATTAGGTTCAGTTTTGAGTTTTTATCCAAATAATTTCAAGAAATAGCTTACTTAAATTTTGTATTTATTATTCATTGCCTAGATAATTAGACCTTGGAAACAGGAATCGATTAATTAGTTATTCTATGATCATTTTTGATATTCAGAGCGTAATTTAGCGTAAAAAGTTCCTAGTAGAATTTGGACGACTTAGCAAGTCGTAATTAATTTACTTTTGGATGTAATTACTACAATTCTAGGAAATTCGACCTTGGATGATATGGTAATTAACCGGTTAAAGAGTTCGGCAGTCAATGACGAGAAGATTGAATGCTTGTGTCCAGGCTGGAGGAAGGAAGATTTATTGTAGATTGAGCAACTTTATATGTACTTTTTGATAATAAAATGTTGTTACTGTCGCAAATTGTATTCACCCTGTATTTTCAAAACAAAGGGTTTTTTAAAAATCATCATAGGACAAAACATTCTTAGAACAAGCCAAGAAATAACCCCTTGAATTTTTGCTGCATGTTTACTTAACACCCTGTACAGTAAACATATACAGCTGCTGAATTGCTATATTGATATTTAGCGCTTCTGGTTTTGACGAAAATAACAAAAAAAGTTATTTTTAAAATTTTTTAATATTTTGTATCAAAATTTCAAATACAAATCTAAAGTATTTTAAAGCTACTTTCTCATGCTATCCAAATACGTAAAAATATAGTGTAATTTGCAAAATATAAGGTGAATAAGAAAAACATAATTTTTGTAGGTAAGTATATCTTATTGTATTGCAAGTTATGGTGACTGGCCTATCAACATATAGCTTTTAAATTTACATATTTTGAAGTGATATATGACGAAAGTATAATAAGCTTTATGAGATTTCTTTCTTATTGAGGGGTTAGGAATTTTAAAATTTAGCTTCAATCCCTTATAACTATGTTTCTAATAAAAATGAACTCTTGAAATGAAGGGATTACATAATAGACACATAGCTACTAAACTGCTATATTAGATTATTTTTAGCCCTTCCGGTTTTCCGAAAATAACAAAACAAATTATTATTATAATTTTTTTATAACATTTTATATCAAAGTTTCACAAACAATTCTAAAGTATTTTAAAGTTAATTTCTCATGCTATCCAAACATGTAAAAATATACAGTAACTTGTAAAATACAGGGCGAATAAGAAAAAATAATTTTGTAGGTGAGTATATCTTACTATATTGCAAGGTATATGGAATTAGGAATTGCTGCAGGCAACAGTTAGTTTCCTCATACGAGAGTGTTTTCCGAAGCCCATCGGCCAGATTTTTTATGTCTAGCTCGATTAACGTATTTTTACGGATGTGGAACAAATAACATTATTTTTTAATCAGCTACAACACGAAGAATTTCTGCATAAATATTTTTATCCATATTTAATATTAATGCTACTAAACTTACAAAGATCGCGCAGTTTCGGAGCTCGTCCTCTTTCTAATAGCTTCCAGAAATAAAAAAATGAGTTAAACAAAATGCGTATTTGCACTTTATGGTTATGCATTAATCTAGCACTTGAAAAATCTCGGTCCAAATGCGTATGTATAAACGGATCTAGTTAGATAATGAACTTGTGTTGTTTTAAAGATAAAGGAATTGTTTTAAGGATTACATGCTTTTGATCATGTGTACCTTAATCGGCTGAATTAATTAATCTAAATACAAAATACACACTGAAAATATGTTGTATGATTAGAAAAAATTTACTTTTACGACCTTATTATAAAAAATATATATGTATAAATAGTTTTAATACACAGAATCAAACTAATGGATTTTTTTTTATTTTGAAAAACTTACCACATATCATGTAATTAATAAATGGACAGTATTTACACCAAAGTTTGTATCATTAATATTTA
>JARFJB010002331.1:347500-410000 GCA_036346205.1 Vesta saturnalis | reverse complement strand
CTATTTTGATCACGTGATTTTTGGACTATACAATTGATTCTCTAGCCGCGTGGAATAGTCTATCATATTATATCGGGTGTAATAACGCTTTTACGTTAGGTAGGCGGTCAGGCGTTATCAGAATTACTTAGTCGGGGTAGCGGTCAACTGCGGATGGACGATCGCCGTATAATCGGGGTTCTCGATCTCCAATCTAGGTAAACGATTATATATAGGCCTATATTCCTCTTCGCGAGGATTAAAAGGGTAAAGGCTGTCCGAGTAGCGCCGGTTTACCACGGCCTCCGAAGATTTAAAGTAGTGCCGGTATTTAAGATTTCTGTCTTTGGTGAGTTGGAAATGCGCGGTCGGAAGAGAATGTTTCCCTAGTCAGATAGATAATCAAAAAAATTAGGTTCTATAGGTCAACTGTGGCAAAAATCCCAAACAAGAACTCATTTAAAGCGGTAATATATATATATATATATATATATATATATATATATATATATATACCGGATGCCCACGAGATCACTTTCCGGCTGCCATTTTTAATTTATCTATCGATTTAAATTAAACTTGGCAGGTTGTTACTCTAACCAAACGTCATTTTTAGGAATTTTGATAAGCATTTGACTTCGGTTTCACCGGAAATGACCTTACTTTTGATGTTTAAATGACACTATATTTTTTGTTTTTAGAATTCTGGAGGTCATTTTACGGCCGATTGCGTAATATTTAAATCGATTTTTTTGACAATTGTAATTTTAAAATTGAATTTCATTTTCCCATCCAGAGAGCCATGACCATCTTAAAATCATTCTACATACTTGACTCAATTCCAGAAAAATGCAAACTTGCTTTTATCTTAACTTTTTTACTAGAACGTTCTAAACTTTACTCTTGCCGTAGCTCAAAAAAATTAAATGGAAGCATACCACTTTCATAAAACTACTAAATGCAGTATTTTAAAACGAATTTAGTGACGTATAACACGTTTTGTCATTTTTACCCATTTTCGATTTAAAACATTTTTATTTTTATATTTAGGTCTTACTCATTAATAAAATATACTTCCTATGTCACAGCACATCAGAGTTGCCATGAAAACAATGGGTGGCTAGGTTGCCATGGAAACACTATGGTAAATTTAAAAGTTTGACAGGTAATAATAAAGGTTGTTGTTTATTAACATAAATCTAATATTTTACTTAAAAATTAAATTAAAGTTTGTACTTAGTTTAATTATAAAATTAACAAAAATGTTTACCAAGAGTGAGCAGGTTGATATACTTATTATGTATGGACAATGTGCCAAAAATGCAGCGGAAATCGAATGAGTTTATCGGCAAGAATATCCTGAACGTCTTCATCATCCTACAAAACAATACATTATCTACCTTATAAGAAAAATGCGCCAAGAACCAGATAATTTGCAACAACATTTTATTATTAATGAACAAACGGAAGAAAATGTAATAGCATATGTCATTCAAAACCTCACAGCATCCACAAGGGAAATTGCCTTTGAATTAAACATTGGCGCAGAATCAGCAAGAAAGGTCTGGAAGAAACATGGATACAAATCATTTAAGTACCAGCTTCACCAACATTTGTACGAGGGAGATTTTGTTAGAAGACTGGAATATTGCAACTGGTTCTTGGAACATAACGATGCCGATAATAGCCTAGGCAATTCTATTTTGTATTCTGGCGAGTCGAGATTTACCAATAATGGAATGTTCAACCGGCAAAATACAAGATATTGGTCAACGATAAATGAACACCGAATGATGGAAGGTAATTTTCAAGAGATATTTGGAGTAAATGTATGGGCTGGAATAATTGGTACTCGTATTGTGGGACCGATTCTTTTCCAAGGGCATTTAAATGCAGAACGATATTTGGGTTTTTTACAACATGAAATTGAAAATGTTTTGGAGGAATTACCGTTGGAAATAAATAATCAACACCTTTATTATCAACAAGATGGTGCGCCGGCTCACAACGCTATTGTTGTGAGAAATTACTTAGAAGAACGATTGGAGAACATGTCATCTCTACCCGTGGACCGATCCGGTGGCCTCCTCGTTCGCCTGACCTTACACCTCTTGACTTTTTTTTGTGGGGCCATATTAAGGAGATTGTTTACCGAACACCGCCAACAACACTTAACATCTTAGAAAACCGTATACGAGCGGCATTTGCTAGCATTACCCCCGACATGCTTTGCCTAAACAGGCTATAAACTAATAAAGGCAGCTGTGTAACAAATTTGTTTGTGCACTAAAGAAAATAAATTAGTTGGAAATTAATTTGTTCTAATTAAATAAGTACCAACTGGGCATTATGGAAGGGCGGGAAACAAAATAAAAAAAAGCAAAATTACCTATACTTTATTAATCGGTGATAAACCAAATAATAAAAAAACGTAACTTGTGCATCAAATCCGTAGCAACAAAATATTCCTAAAGATACTAAGCAGTAGCCAAAAATTACACGACTCAAACCAAACCTAAATACACTTCTCGTCAAAATTAGTGAACAATTTAGATTCTAATGAAATAAATATTTTTGCAACCTCTTAATCGGTTTTGACAACTTTTTTTTCAAATTGTAGGTTATAGTACTGGCAATTCAACCAAGTGACTATCGATTGGCTCCAAAATTAATTTTATTCATATACAAGGTGATTTACTTTGAAGGAAATTTTAGGGTAAATGTAGTAACACCCTGTGGAGTGAACTGGTCTTTTTAGCAACTTTCAACAAAAACTGCTCAATAGAACTGTTTATATTTAGCGCCTTCTTTTTTTATCACCTTTTTATCTTTATTATTAAAGGAGATACGAGGTTTTTTGTGAACTTATGCACAAGTGAAAAAAAAACGTATACCTTAATGTTTGAGACTTTAATCAACTAATTCGCAAACATAAAAAAAATCAACAAAGTCTATACAATAGTCATATAACGAGTCATTAGTAGCGGGTATTACTACCTCTTGCAGGATTAATAGCCTGTCAACGTCGCAGCAGATTTATAATCAGCTGTCGTACCTCTTCTTGAGAGAACTGTTGCCAAATCTCACTTGGCCTCACTCCGCGCTCGTTTAAATCTGCTGGTGGTCGTTATTTTTCTGCCCATTCTATCCCATAAATGTTCAATCGGGTTCAGGTTAGGACTCCGTGGTGGCCAATTCATAACTTCAATACCTACTTCTTCAAGAAAAGTATATACCACTCCAGCAATATGCGACCGTGCATTAGCGTGGATAAAAATAAATTCTTCCCCTGCGAATAACGCATAAGGCACAACTTGTAGTTCCAGAATGTCTCTTACGTATCTCTGGCCTGTGAATCGTCCTTGATTTATTATCACCATCTCAGTTCGGTTTTGTATAGAAATGCCGCCCCATACCATAACTGAGCCACCACCATAGCTCACGGTAGGTACAAAGTTGCATTGAGCGCAACTCTCTCTCTCCTGGCCTCCTGTGCACTATATTACGTCTGTCATTACTAAAAAGACAAAATCTAGACTCGTCTGAAAACAATACGTTGTCTCAGTCCTCCTCTTGCCAATTCTGGTGTTCAAGACCAAATTCTAAGCGTTGTTGTCTATGTTCTCTGGCAAGCGTTGGACCAGTGGCAGCCTTATAGGGCCTTATTTGATTTTGAAGCATGTCTTCTTGTTACTGTACTTTGACTTATTGGAAAATTGTAGCGTTCTATAAATTGGCGGCGTAATAATGTACTGTTTGTAAACCTTGTTCTAATACCCAGTTAACGTATATAACGGTCTTGCCAGTGATCAGTTAGTCGGGTCCACGTCTTTTCGTGTTTCTTCCAGTTTCCCTAAATCGCTTTAAAATACGAAAAATGTTTGCCTGAGGACCGTTGAGCTAACTGCATTTGAGTATATCCTTCTTGGTAAAGCGCAACAACTACCGCACATTCATCTTCAGATAAACTGTGATTTGCATTTATTTTTAAACCACAAATTAAGAACCACTTACAACTTAAAAATAACGTTTAAGTGGCTAAACTAACTCTAAAATAACATAATTGACATTTCAAAATCTTGACATGATGTAAAATGTCTTTGCTTTAAGCAAAGCATGCTAGATAATGTTTTTTTTTGTATTTTTAGTAAAAAAATCTTGTAAAGACAAAAACCTCTGTATCAACTTTAATAATAAAATAAAAAGGTGATTCAAAAAATAAAGTGCTACTAATAAACGAATCTATTGAACAGTTTTTGTAGAAAGTTGGTAAAAAGACCAGCTCACTCCACAGGGTGTTAAAAATATCATTTGGTAATGACCTTTGTGTAACTAATCAATAAAGAAAAATTTAACCAAAACACTGTTAACGACGGGAAAAATTTAATGTATTTAATCTAAATTAGAAATTAGAAAAAACAAAATGAAGGGTGACCAAAATTAAGTTTATGAACGCGGTTTAAATATCCCAATTAAGAAAATAACAATTCAATTTTTATCTAAATTAAAATACGGGATCAAATGTTGAAATACTATTGAAAAATGAATACAACTTACCTCTGTAAAAGACGGTAACAAAAGTTATCAACATGGTTCTGAATAAACGGCGGAAAGTGAATGGATATCGAAATATTAATTTCCGTAACTTAAGCTTAACAGTTCTGAGGAAATTTGTTCGTAAAAATAAATGAGCAAGTTCAATTCAAAAGAAATAATTGTTCTTGTGTAATTCAATAATAAAATAGAATCAAAGAAATTTGTCTTCGGCAGTAGTCGCAAAAATCAAAAGGAAATCAAGATGTAATGAAATTGGGAATGCGTTTTAAATTACAAAACGGATTATCAGAATTTCCACCAATTAGCAAAATAATGTTTTGTACATCTGCTCGTACTTTACGATGTTTATTATCTTAATGTCTAAAAATGCTTTTTTAAGCGGTAATCTAGTTTTAAACAATGACAATCAACAAATATCTGTTTCTCGCCATAAATTGTGGATTTTGTCCATTTGGACTAAACATGCATATCAATTATTAACGGCAATTAGTGTATAATTAGGCAAAGGTATTCAGACTTACCCAGACAGGTTGTAAGAAGAAAAGAATAGTATATTATTCAACAAGCATATAATGCTGGCTGTTATTCACGTGGATGATGTTTACGACACGAGCCGTAGGCGGTGTGATAAATCATCCAATTGAATAAAAGCCATTGTATGCGAGTATAATACTATGCTTTGTCCACGACTACCAAATAATTTAAGTACTACACATCTTTATTTTTACATAGAGTTAATAACATTGAAACAAAATATTGAATTTTTCTCTAACTAGTAAGAAAAATTATTTGTCGATATTAATATTTATGTTTGTATTTACACAGTGTGTTAGGTTAAACGTTGGAATCGAACTTAAATCTTCATTAATATTTTGGTTATTTGTAGGTAATATGGTCTCATTGTGTTCATATGTTTGACAAGAAGGATTTTGTTGTATTGAGTTGAAATTTTTGCAGCTGTGTCCATTTTATTTTTGATAGAATCATCAATGAATCCTTCTGCTACTGCCGTACATTTCCATCCACCATATCTATTCAATGCAGTTATACAGGGTCCGCCAATAGTGCGTGGACGAAGCTTTATGAGTTTATACAATATCGTTTTCAAAATTATTTATTGCAGGATGGTGTGGGATCTTTCGGGTTACAATTAGAAAATATTTTCGCAAAAATTACTACTCGTATACAGGGTATTACAACACAAAGTTATATTTTTTTAAATGGAACATACCGTATATTATTATAAATTTGGATTCCCTGGTTAATTTTAAGGGCACTTTATTCACTATATGAGGTATCTTAAACGCGCAATTTAGGCGCTGCATTCCATTTTTTGAAAATTTAGAGGTTGAAAAGAAAAATTGTAACAACCGTATTGAGAAATGTGTAACACTAAAATTTTAATGGTTGATTAGTCATAGACTGTGCTACATAAAATCGTAAAAATAGTAATATTATCTTTTTTAATTTTCGAGATATCGTAATGCAAAGTTTAAGATTTTCAATAATAGATAAATTGATTTTTTTAAATGGAAAGGTATACATTGTTTTACATTGTTAGATAGGAAATTTAATTACATTTTTTTTGATATAACATTGTTGGTATTTATTTTTGCCGTTTTTGATAATCCAGCTTTTTACTGAATTTGCAAAGTTTAAGATTTTTAATCATAGATAACTTGATTTATTTAAATGGAAAGGTATACATTGTGTTACATTGATAGATAGGAAATTTAATTACAATTTTTTGATATAACATTGTTGGTATTTATTTTTGCCGTTTTTGATAATCCAGCTTTTTACTGAATTTGTCGATTTTCGTAGGTTTACATATGTATGTATAATTGTTTAAATCACATCAAGCTATGAAAACAAAAGAATATTAGAAACAAAATTCAGCAATAGTATCTGTTTTGTCATTTCGCGTGTATGTTCAAACGTAACTGGGTTAATTACTTTATTGCAGTGTGAATGTTTGACGCTTAACTTTACGAACATCATATACGTAATACGTTTATTTAAGAATTATAATGAGTAATTTTTTGCAAAATGAATAGTTGACATGATATTTGTGCTTGGAGAATCAAACAAAAATTGTTTATTGGCCCGTCGAATCTACGGGCAGCGTTATCCTGATCGAAGACAACCAAGAGAAGAATCGTTTCGCAATCTTTTAGAAAGATTTGAAAGTACTGGAAGTGTTGGATATCCTAAAAACGAAAGAGCTAAAGTTGTTACAAATGAAGAAAATGAATTTCGTGTACTTGTAGCTACAGTTGAAAACCCCGACGTTAGTATTCCGAAATTAAGTGACAATTTAGAAATCAGTCAAACTTCCGTGAGACGAATGTTAAAGAAAAATAAATTTCACCCCTATCATGTACAATTACATCAAGAGCTAAAAGAACAAGATTTTCAAAATCGAATTAATTTTTGCCAGTGGGTTCAACAACAGTTAAATGCGAACGAAAATTTTATATCGGGGATATTATTTACCGACGAATGTACATTTCATCGAAATGGATTTGTGAACAGACATAATTTTCATTTTATTCAAATGAAAATCCACACCAATTTCAGTTAGTCTCTCAAAATAAATGGTCAGTGAATGTTTGGGCAGGTATATTCAGCGGAACTATTGTTGGTCCTTTTTTTTTCAATGGCACACTCACTGGGGTAGAATATCATAATTTTCTAGAAAACGAATTATATCATTTATTGGAGAATGTACCTTTGGCTCAAAGAAGAGGTATGTATTTCCAACAAGACGGGGCACCTCCTCATCATGTCAGAATTGTAACCCAATGGTTAAATTCGACATTTCACGAAAATTGGATAGGAAGACAAGGACCGATACCTTGGCCAGCTAGATCTCCCGATATAACTCCATTGGATTTTTTCTTTGGGGCTTTGTGAAGAATAAAGTATATGACGAAGAACCAACAACTGCTGAGAATATGAAATTGCGAATTAGAAATATTTTTGCTACAATTACTCGTAATATGTTAGATCGGGTTGAAGCTTCTTTTATTAAAAGAATTAAGTATTGTCTAAATCAGCGTGGTCGACAATTTGAACATTTAATTTAATATTATTTTCTTCCAAAATCGATAAATTCAGTAAAAAAGCTAGATCAAAAAACGGCAAAAAATAAATACCAACAATGTTATATCAAAAAAATTGTAATTAAATTTCCTATCTATCAATGTAACACAATGTATACCTTTCCATTTAAATAAATCAAGTTATCTATGATTAAAAATCTTAAACTTTGCAAATTCAGTAAAAAAGCTGGATTATCAAAAAACGGCAAAACATAAATACCAACAATGTTATATCATAAAAAAATGTAATTAAATGTCCTATCTAACAATGTAAAACAATGCATATCTTTCCGTTTAAAAAAATCAAGTAAAATGTACATGCAAGCCTCAAATATCAAATTCATTTTTCAATGTAAAATCCCGTAAAAATCATACAGGTTCTAAGTTATAGCGCTTATCAATTTTAAGAACCAGTTTGCCTTTGAACGTCTCGCTGGCTTGTTGTACGTGAACCGGTCAGTCATCATTATTATCCATAATTTACGTGCTGTTGTTATTAGTGGGTTATCAACGGGGGCCCCCTTCCACCAGAAGTAGCCTGTACTACCAAGTAAAGGTAAGCGCTTTGTTTTTTTTCTTAGTTCTGTATGATAACAGATTTGACAATTTTTAAAGTATATAATTCAATACAGTCCACTATTAAAACAATATTTTTTTATCTATCTCTTGCACAAACATTTTTGGTCCTTCGAGCCGGATTATACGTTTGAAATTTAAAAATTGTATCGTTTAAAAATATTAATAACAACAAAACGAATTCCGCATTAGTTTCTCTTTTCTATCATTTTATTCTAAATGATTAACCTTGGCCTTCGCGTAAGTAGAAATATACATAAATATTGGGTTATTGTTGCACTTGGAGTTTTATCGTAATTTATAATATTATTGTGAATTGTAATACTTGGTGGTTACATGATTTGACAAAATAAAAGTGTAATTTTACAATTCTAAGAGCGTTAAATACTTTTGTTCGTTAAAAATAAAATCGCTATGTCTACTATATATCTTTGTCGGTGAAATCTTAGTGTAATTAATTATGGCAGCTTTAAAAAGGCTTTCTCAACAGAGAAAGGTAGCTATTTCGTATAACCGAAATTTATGCTTTGGCAATGAGAGCATCAGATGATGTAGATCATCAGGGATCTTTTAAAATTCGATATGAATCTCTTGAACAAAATTATTCTGAATTTAAGAATCTGCATAATGAAATTATCGGCTTTAGCGATGACGATGATTTTGAAACCCAAGACGCAATAAGAAAGGAAACAGATACGTTTTATTTCAAAATAAAAGAAATTTTTCCAAACTCTTTGCAACCAATTTAGTTGTTCCAACTGTAGTTTCGGTTCCAAATAACTCGAGTCCTGAGGATAAAATAAGACTACCGAAATTAACAATTCCTATTTTGATGGAAATATGTTAAAATGGCCAACATTCTTTGACTTGTTCAGTTCGTTAGTCCATAATAACAGATCGTTAGTGAACATACAGAAGTTTCAGTATCTGCTTTCTTTCCTACAGGGTGAACCACTTAACTTAATAAAATCTGTCCAAACTACTGATGCAAATTATCCCATTGCTTTTCATTCATTAGTCAAAGATATCAAAATAAGCGAGTTTTAGCTACCGCTTATTGGAATGCAATCATGAATATTCCGGTTATGAAAATAACTGTTCAAAGGATCTCAGAAATATTTTGGACACATTTTCAGAAAATTTGTCCGCTTTAGAAGCACTTGAATTTTCAGTAGATCAATGGTGTTTTATTTTGTTTAATTTATTACTGCAGAAAATAGATAAAACGACACGCACGTCATTTGAAATGTCGGTCACTGAAAAAGAAATCCCTTCTTACAAGGATTTGAGTGAATACTTAGAAAAGCAGTGCAAAGCTTTAGAATCAGTTCAGTATATGCCTGTGCAACAAGAGGTCTCCGGAAATAAAACTGGAAGCTGTCGGCACCCGCCTATGGTGCCTCTAAGCCGAACAACCCTCCAAATTACTTAAAAAATCTTCACTTTCTACATTGCTTGCCAGTAATATACCAGGACCATCCAAAACTTTCAATCTTGTTCTCATTCAGAAAGGTGTGAACTTTGCAAAAATTTTACCATCCTTTGTCGCAGTGTTCAGAATTTATATCGAAAACTCCTGCGGAACGTTATGCTTGTATTAAACAAATAAATGCTTGCATAAACTGCCTTAGATTCAATCACTTGTTGAAAGATTGTCCTTCAACCTACAATTGTCGCATTTGTCGTTATCGCCATCATACCATGCTTCATTTGGTACAAAATTCAGGCACAAAGAAATCAAGTCAACCCATTACCAGTACTTCCTTTGTTCGAAATTCGAGGGCACCTTCAAGTGGTGTTCAGCAAAATACTCAACAATCAACAAATAACTCTTTAGTTTAGACGAGACCGATTCTTCGCCTCAAACTTCGCTATCCCTTAGTTCACAAGCTAACCAATCTTTGAATTACTGCACTTCATTCTCGACTTCTACGTTTAATACTACTATTCTTCTATCTACTGCCAAGGTAGAGATTTTAGACGCAAATGGAAAATTCCAAACAATTCGTGTTGTATTAGATTCGGCAAGTCAAGCAAATTTCATTAGTCAAAATGCCTCAACCGGCTAGGATTAAAAGAGAGGATACTGTATCCCAATCCAGGATTAAATCAATCCTCTTCGACTACCAAGGGATTGCTCGTTGTACTGTTCGTCCGATTGGAGCTACGGAACCAACTCTCATTTGATGTCTTGGTTCTACCAAACCTTTGCACAGATATGCCTGCGTTTCCTATTAACACAAAGATTGGGATCACATCTCTAATCTTAAACTAGGGATGATACGTTCAATATACCTGCACCGGTAGATATGCTACTGGGAGCCGAAATATATGCAGATATTTTGAAACCAGGTCGTATTCATACTCAACCTGGGAAACCAACCGTTATAGAAACGGTTTTTGGTTGGGTCCTTTTAGGGAAGACGGAAGATGTTGGTACTTCACATCGATCCTTGCAATCATTTTCGATCCTTCTAGATGGTCCCTTAGACTCGATTGTTAGAAAATTCTGGGAGATCGAGACTATTCCGTGTAAAACCCCCTTATCACCAGATGAGGAGAGGTGCGAACGAATATATCGACAAACCACATCACGCAACAGTGATGGACGTTTTATTGTATCATTGCCATTTAAACAGGAGAGCCTGATTTGGGAATACATTTTCCTTAGCTTATCGATGTTTTGTATCGTTAGAATCAAAACTTGATAAAAATTTTGAACTTCGACTCCTGTACTCCAAGTTTATGAAGGATTACCTAGAAAACGGTCATATGAGCCTAGTAAAAATATTGAGGAAATCCCAAAGGTCTTTGTTATCTACCGCACCATGGCGTTTTGAAATCCGATAAAACCACGTCGAAAATAAGAGTTGTTTTCAATGCTTCGGCAAAGGGTTCGAAAGGAATCAGTTTGAACGATACCTTATTTGCCGGACCCAAACTCCAAACGGATATATGCCTAATTTTGTTAAAATTTCGAGTTCATCCAATAGTTTTTTTGGCAGATATTAAACAAATGTACCTACAAATTTGGATAAACCCTGCCCATAGAGATTATCAAAGATTACTCTGGCGATTCAGTCCCAACGAACCTCTTCAGCAATATCGTCTCAATACCGTATCCTTTGGTGTAACTTCAAGTCCATATTTAGCACTTAGAACCGTAAGAGAATTAGCAAATCTAGAGATGAAAAGGTATCCCGAAGCGGCACAAGTTATTCTTAACAACACCTTTATGGATGACATTTGCCGAAGTACCAATTTAAGTTCTGCGTTGTCTTTACAGCAGGATCTAATTACCTTGCTAGAATCTGGTGGATTTGAGCTACGAAAGTGGGCAAGCAATTGCCCCGAATTACTTCGAACTAGCTTCCGAACGTCAAATCAAATTTCGTTCGATAAGGAGGAATCCATAGTCATTAAGGTTCTGGGCCTACTTTACAATCCGTGTTCTGACACATTTTCGTATGCATTCACTCCTTCGGAAAAGGCATGCACAAAACGAAATATTTTGTCCGACATTGCGAGGATTTTCGATCCTCTAGGTTTTATCACCCTGTTTCATTCTTAGCAAAGCACATTATGCAACGCCTTTGGGTCTCGGGCATCGATTGGGATGACACTCCTTCGCAGCAAATCATTGAAATTTGGTCCCAGTTAAAAGCCGAACTTTCTTATCTCTCTCAAATTGCATTGCCTCGTTATATTTTTGTACAAAGATTGCAGAGATGCCAAATATTAGGGTTTTGTGACGCCTCAGAATTAGGATATGCATGTGGCGTGTATCTTCGTACCGAGGGGTTGACGCTTCAATAAAGTCCTCTTTAGTTATGGGCAAAGGAAAGGTAGCTCCCCTGAAAACCCTCACTATCCCAAGACTCGAACTGCTGGGTGCTACTTTACTGGCCGACTTAATGAAATTCGTACTCGACACTTATTCATCTTTAGTGACCATTGACCAAGTCCTGGCATTTTCTGACTCAGTGTTGTATTATCCTGGGTCCGTAGTTCACCACATAAGTGGAAAACGTTTGTCGCTAATCGTGTCAGTCATATACAGGAAAAAATCCCACATGTTCGATGGCATCATATCATATCAACGGAAAATCCTGTAGATTGTGGAAGTCGAGGACTGACCCCAAAAGGCTCATTGAACATCCCTTGTGGTTTAAAGGACCTCCGTGGATCAATCTGCCTTGTTCTGATTGGAACCTTTCTGAATTTAGTTGTCCGAACTCAGAAGCCCAGAAGTAATACAGGAACAGCAAACTGTTGTTTTAAATACCAATATCAGTGACAATTTCGTAGATACCTTGTTAGATCGATTTTCATATTTGGGAAAAATTCAACGCCTTCTTGGTTATGTCCTTAGATTTATTCACAACTCAAAACCCAATTTGTCTAAATTAACTAGTTCTTTATCAGAAAGCGAGCTTCAAATTTCTTTATACACCTTAGTAAAAGGAGTTCAAGGTATTCACTTCTCTTCACTTATTTCTAAAATTCAAAATAATTTGCTTTTGCCAAAACCTTTTCGCAAATTGGCGTTATTTCTGGATGAAAGAGGACTGATCAGGGTGGGCGGTCGTCTTAGATACTCAACCCTTTCGATGGACGCTAAACATCCCTTGTTATTACCAAGAGATCATAGACTTACCTATTTGATAGTTGAACATGCTCACAAGCAACATTTGCACCCGGTCTGAATACCCTTCAATATCTTCTTAAACAACAGTTCTGGATTTTATCTAGTCGTAGAGCTGTCGAGAAGGTCGCATCAAAATGTCTTCGTTGTTTTCGAGCCAAGCCCAAGTTCTATAAGCCATACATGGGCGATTTGCCATCTTTCGGATTAGACAATTAAAATGTTTCTCTCATGTGGTAATAGATTATGCTGGTCCCGTACTTATCACCATGGGCCGGTATCGTGCTAAAGTTTTAAAGGCCTACATTTGTGCCTTTGTTTGTTGCGCTACTAAAGCGATCACATTGAATTAGTGTCGGACCTGACATCGGAAGCGTTTCTCGCAGCCTTTCGTCGTTTCATCGCGCGACGAGGGAAATGTACAAACATTTATAGTGATTGTGGGACCAATTTTATTGGCGCAAAAAACCTACTCGATAAGCTGGCTAAGCAATCGGCTCAAACCCTAGACATCACTTGGCAGACTAGTGCACCTGCCTCTCCTCATTTTAATGGATTAGCGGAAGCAGGCGTAAAATCTATTAAAACCCATTTGATTCGAGTCATAGGAGAACAAACCTTGACGTATGAGGAACTTCTCACTTTGTTATCGCAGATCGAAGCTTTGCTAAACTCTCGGCCTCTGAGTCCATAGCTCCGATCCCAACGATGTATCGCCCTTGACTCCAGGTCATTTTCTAAATCTGGAACCACTAAATTCAGCTCCTGATCCCGATTTGTCTAATCTAAAATTAAATTCTTTATCTCGTTGGCAACTAATTCAGCGGCTTAACCGGGATTTTTGGAATCGTTGGTCAACCGAATATCTCCACACTCTACAGCAAAGATCAAAATGGAACGAGTCGGGCTCGAAATTAAACTAAATACCCTAGTTCTAATTAAAATGAAAATAAACCCCTTTACAATGGGCTCTTGGTAGAATTGTGGAATTACACCGGTCGTGATGGACATACTAGAGTTGTTACTCTTAAAACGAAGAACGGATTGTTGAAACGTCCAATTGTTAAGTTATGTCCATTACCAGACCAAAATTTAAAATAAACTATTTCCAAAACATTACTCTCCTAGAGAACTAATTTTTATTTTTTTGTTTTGTTGTTAATGATAGTAAATTGAAATATTTGGAGTCTATACTACCTAATTAATTTAGTTTTATTCTTGTCTCATTTTAGAAACATAATTCGATTTCTTTGAATTTAAAACTTTCGGTTTTGGTGGGCGGAAAATGTACATGCAAGCCTCAAATATCAAATTCATTTTCAATGTAAAATCCGTAAAATCATACAGGTTCTAAGTTATAGCGCTTATCAATTTTAAGAACCAGTTTGCCTTTGAACGTCTCGCTGGCTTGTTGTACGTGAACCGGTCAGTCATCATTATTATCCATAATTTACGTGCTGTTGTTATTAGTGGGTTATCAACTTCCACCAGAAGTAGCCTGTACTACCAAGTAAAGGTAAGCGCTTTGTTTTTTCTTAGTTCTGTATGATAACAGATTTGACAATTTTTAAAGTATATAATTCAATACAGTCCACTATTAAAACAATATTTTTTTTTATCTATCTCTTGCACAAACATTATCTATGATTGAAAATCTTATACTTTGCATTACGATATCTCGAAAATTAAATAAGATAATAGTACTATTTTTACGATTTTATGTAGTACAGTCTATGACTAATCAACCATTAAAATTTTTGTGTTACACATTTCTCCATACGGTTGTTACAATTTTTCTTTTCAACCTCTAAATTTTCAAAAAATGGAATGCAGCGCCTAAATTGCGCGTTTAAGATACCTCATATAGTGAATAAAGTGCCCATAAAATTAACCAGGGAATCCAAATTTATAATAATATACGGTATATTCCAATTAAAAAAATATAACTTTGTGTTGTAATACCCTGTATACGAGTAGTAATTTTTGCGAAAATATTTTCTAATTGTAATCCGAAAGATCCCACACAATCCTGCAATAAATAATTTTGAAAACGATATTGTATACACTCATAAAGCTTCGTCCACGCACTATTGGTGGACCCTGTATAGCCGCCTGCGTCTTCATGTATAGTCGCAGAAGATCTACGAAAACTGTAACTAGAGTATTTTTCTGGGTTGGGTAATTGCAGAAATATTGCTATTTGTTTCGCCATTTGTGTAAACTTGTGAATACCTATCCTTTGTGAGGTGCATTTGCCATTTTGATACTTTGTAATGAAAATATTAGATTTGACAGAAGGTGAAGGAAAGCTGATGTACTTTTTACAAATTTGGTAAAATTTATCAGTGATTGTAAAGAAAGCCAATCCGAGGTCTTGTAGATTTTCTAGTTTAATATTGTACATTTCATTAGCAAGGCTAGCACCCGTTACCCCCATTATCACTGCAACCTAAAATAATATACAGTACATCCCAGAGGATTTTAGGAAAATTCACCGCCAGCAATTCACCAACAGCAATTCACCGCCAGCAATTCATCGCCTGCAATTCACCGCCTACGCAATTCATCGCCCCAACAATTAACCGCCAGCAATTCACCGACAGCAATTCACCGCCAGCAATTCATCGCCTGCAATTCACCGCCTACGCAATTCATCGCCCCAACAATTAACCGCCAGCAATTCACCGCCGGAAAATTCATCGCTCCGTAACATTTATTTTTATTATTTGAAGATAGCCTGTTAGCGTTACCCAGGAGACACCACGTGGAGGTCGGCTTACTATAGTCTCCCTTTTTTTTTAGTTTTCTAATCTGAAGAGATACTGAAATGTGTTTATGTTTAGAGCGTGGTATTGTGAGCGATTTCGCGTAGGTAATCGAAGATATTCATATCCACATTGTGATATGCAAGTACCTGTATATTAATTGAATTTTCATTTACTGTTTTAATTGTTCTGTGATTAACCTACTGAACTGATATCTACTTTATAATTATTATATTTTTGTAATTATAATTATTAATTAATATTTATATTGCCCAACTAACTTTTAAAAACAGTCGCATGTAAAGACTCATCAAAGGGGATAGGGTTCAAAATTTAGAAGAGACTTTAAATTTATATGACAAAGTAAATAATTATTTTGTTGAATTATACTAAGATTTTGAATATTATAATTATAGGTAATGTGATTAATACACATTGAGTTATCGCCCATTTATATTTTATTATATCTAAATTATTCAAAGAAAGTGAATTATAATTTTTAATTTGCGTCAATATGTGTGCAACTCCCTGTACATAACAAAAATTCTTCAAATGTATACTTGGGCATGCCCTGTGAATACGCATACATGTGACTTTTGATTACAAGCAAAAAGAAATACGCCATACATGTAAGTATAAATATGTTTGAATTTATTCAATATTATGTTAACCATTTAAATTTTAGCTCACATAATATTCCCTTTGACATGCATACAAGTTGTCGCACATCATGTTCGTTACAAAATATGGAAATTATGAACACAACAATGAAAATATCAATGTCAACAATAAAGTACCAAGTCATAACACTCACATAAAATGTCCTCCTTATCTGGTCACTGATGATGAAGTTGATCGTAGTAAACAGCTCCTTCGAAATCCAACTCTGCTTCTTGAACATCCAAATTTGCTTCTAATTTAAATGCTTATACGTTTACGTAAGTTTCACTAATGTTTCTTCATATTGATAAATCTTTATTTTCAGGATCATCACATTTATTATTTTTATTTCAAAATAAATTTTGAAATGCATGGATAGTTTGAAGGTTATTTTAAATTAAACACGCTTCCAATAAATAAAATGTATAATGATAGAAACACGAAGAAAACACAATTAAATATCCATAACAAACGTAAACAAATTTTAAAAACAATGTCGAAACTGCGGAAATATTTTCATTCGCTATCGATAACAACCGATTTTTATTTTAAAAAGGTAAACTAACCTTAATTTATTATTTACCGACAAATGAATATCACTTGTTTTAACACTGCCGATACTAAAACCGCACTTTATTTTTATTGAAAGTGACGTTATTTTGTTTAAAATAATTTCAAGAAAAATTTGGCAACATCTTGCTTTAGCAAGCTGTTGTAACAGAGAAAAACTACGAGAGCTACTAAACCTTCAGCACTTCTATTTATATGCAAAGCGTAGAAACCAAAATCCTCGATTGTTATCAACAGTTACCTCCAATATTTCCTCAATTCTGATTGGCTAAAGCATTTCTTAAATTACAATTTAATTTCAAAAGCTCATAACTTTTGCCCCCTTAAACCTATCTTAAAACTAACATATTCGAAATCTTAATAATTTTTCCTATAAATTAAACCCAAACACGAACTAATTCCTCCAATTATTAACCATGTTGATTTTCACATTGATTTATAGATTTTAAGCTAATTTTATGTACTTTACAGGCCTGGAATTGATTTCCATATGAATATGGGATGCTACTACATATAAATATTCATCTTTTACATGCCTACGGCCAATTTGAAAGGAAAATTATTTGAAATTTTCAAACACCCGTAGAAACTAAATTTGGCAAAATAGTCACAAATATAGTGAATTGTGACTTGAAATTGAGGCTACTTTACTATTTTTACCTCTTATAATTTATTTTGAACAAATTGTCTCAATCTATAACAACTTTTACAAAATTTTTGTATGAGGAAATAACATAACCTCAAATTAATATTATAATTTTTAATGTATAATTTTACACTTTTAAGCACTTTAAATGTTTGTGAAAGTTTATATTCTTAATGTTCATGTCTCAGTTTAATTTATACTCACACTTTTATAAGTTTATAAGTTCTTCTGAGACTTGTGTCGAATTGTTGCAAATCACTAATTTAAGGTCTGTAAATGTTGATTAATCACAATAATTCCAGAACTGCTGGCTTGTTTATGTTTTATAGTTAATCACCAATGTATTTATTCTGATTTTAAGTAATTTTAGCACTTATATACGTTTATCGCACTAACACGAGCGTTTTCATGATTCTTGGCTGCGTACAATCAAATTGTGACATTGATACAAGCCTAATCCTAGTTTTTAACATTATTTTTGTAATCTACAACCTGTACCACATGTCGTTAGGGAACATTATGTTTAAATAAACCTACTAACTAAATATGAACTTGATTTAATGCATAACGATAAGTAACATACCCTATACTTAAATGTAATATGTTGTCGAATATAATTATTTTAACATTTTATTATGAATTATTTAAATTTACATCCATCTCAATGTTAATCAATCATTTTTATCTAAAATTATATATAACGAAATGTACCATATGTACAAATTAATGGAATAACTCGCTATGTGACTTACATAGCTACACGAATGTAATTTAAATCATCTCACTACATTAACTACTAATTTAGAAAGTTCCTTTGGTATGTCGTTAATGGCGTATTTGGGGATGGAATATTTTCGATTACCTGCGTGGAATCGCTCACAACGCCACTCTCTAAACATAAACACATTTCAGTATCTCTTCAGATTAAAAAACTAAAAAAAAAAGGGAGACTATAGTAGGCCGACCTCCTCGTGGTGTCTCCTGGGTAACGCTATCAGGCTATCTTCAAATAATAAAAATAAATATGTTACGGAGCGATGAATTTTCCGGCGGTGAATTGCTGCCGGTTAATTGTTGGGCGATGAATTGCGTAGGCGGTGAATTGCTGGCGATGAACTGCTGGCGGTAAATTGCTGTCGATGAATTGCTGGCGGTGAATTTTCCGGACACCATCCCAGAGATCTTTGGGATTGCGTAGTTGGTATTCAACGTCTGAAGTAGGATTAATAATTGCTAGTCAAATGACCGTCTAGATTAATTCACAAAAGTAAACGAAACCTGTACAGGTTGTCCCATTTTCGTATGTTTTACGGGGGTATCTCGCTTATTTTTTAGGTTAGAACCTTGCGGTTTTCGCGACACCGTGCTACTTTTTAATGAAACCAAAGATGCACTAATCAAATTTGCCATAGCCATCTTAGTTTTTGTGCTACAGGGTGATTTTGGAAAAATTGCATTTTCAGTCATCCTCTGTAACTCTGTTATTGTCAGACATATTAAAAAAGTAAAAACTGATAGTTGTAGATTTTTTTTCGTAGAATCCATTGGCGTACTCAGATTTTCTTTAGAGGTCACAGTTTTTGAAATATTGACATAACCTACTTTTTTTTATGGGACACCCTATATATTTTTTAAAAATCTTTTTTCCCTTACCAAGAGATTTTCAAAAATATAGCATAGTCTATATTTATTTTTATAAATAACGTGACAAAATAATTTTTTTCTATAATTTACATTGATAATAGTGGATAGCCGTGGGTAACCATGGTAACGCAAAAAATAAAATAATTAACGTTCTGCCATTACTTAGGTATTTGATTTTTGAAGTTTCTGTTTCTCTCAAATTATTCCTGGTTACATATTCCCAAAAAAAATAATTCGGTCAGAAGAGGCACATTTCACAGTTCACAGTTCGGGAATTCTTAATTGACACGACTCGCGGTTTTGGAGTCAAGAAAACACCCTCGTGATTTTTCCTAGAGAGCGTCAAGGCAGGTTCGGGTTTAATGTCTCCTGCTTTATTTTTAACCGAAAAATAGTTTACGAGATTTATGAAGAAAATCTAAACTCTAATGGGCACTTACAAATTCTACAAGAAAAAACTTTGAACATTTTAGAAGATATTCCACTGGCTCAACTGAACGATATATTCTTCCAGCAGGATGGGGCTCCAGCCCACAATGCTAGAATAATACAAAACTGGCTAAATGAACGTTTTCCCAGGAGATGGATTGGAACAAATGGACCTGTTCGATGGCCACCACGATCACCGGATCTCTCGGTTTTGGATTTTTTTTTTGTGGGGGTATTTAAAGAATAAAATTTATTCAAGGCAATATGCCAACATGCAACAATTAAAAATTGCAACGGAAAATGCTTTTGCAGAATTACGAAGACAATCATTTATTTTGGAAAATGCTATTAAAAGAATTTATAAACTTTGTGAAACTTGTAGGAGACATAATGGTCTGCAATATGAACAATATTTGTGATTAATTAATTATTTTGTTTTTTATCAATGTAAATTACAAAAAAAAATCATTTTGTCACGTTATTTACAAAAATAAATATAGACTTATGCTATATTTTTGAAAAGCTCTTGGCAAGGGAAAAAAGACTTAAAAAAATATATAGGGTGTCCCATAAAAAAAAGTAGGTTATGTCAATATCTCAAAAACTGTGATCTCTAAAGAAAATCTGAGTACCCCACTGGATTCTACGTAAAAAAATCTACAAATATCAGTTTTTACTTTTTTAATATGTCTGACAATAACAGAGTTACAGAGGATGACTGAAAATGCAATTTTTCCAAAATCACCCTGTAGCACAAAAACTAAGATGGCTAAGGCAAATTTGATTAGTGCATCTTTGGTTTCATTAAAAAGTAACACGGTGTCGCGAAACCGCAAGGTTCTAACCTAAAAATAAGCGAGATACGTAAAACATACGAAAATGGGACAACCTGTACATAACCTAACTAATTTTAAAGTTGTAAAAATAACGAAAAATAAAGTAACTAGGTCGACTTGTGGTAATAGACATTATGAATTGAATATAAAAATTGGTTTTTAAGGCATAATACTGCATGAAATTCAATTATACTTCGTTAAGGTATTGGTGTCGCCTTAGTTTATAAATCTGTATTAAAATATTTATCGTAATAGTTTTAGGAAAGAAAAATCTGGATTAAACTGTTTTTAATTATTTATCATTAATTTTTTGAATGGCCTGATAAAGCTTGCTAAAATAGTGAATTTCAACTAGCAAGATTTATTTTTACTAACGAGAAGTCTATAAGAAAGCTAATTTCCATAGGAATATTTATGTGTGTATCCTATGCCCTTAAAAATTACCGTTTGCACGATAAAGCGTAGGAAAGACCTTAATGCAATGTTGTCAATTATTGTGAAGAAAATATAAATTTTATTAAATTTTTTTTTAAATACTCATGAACAAACTTACAAAAATATATAGTGTATTTCTGGCTAAATTTTTGTTTAGCCCCAATTTCTTACAAGCTGCCCCAGAGGGCAATAAGTAATAAGTAATGTTTATAGGTACTGTGTCAGTAAAAACTGCCTTACTACAGTCTTGTGGAGACGGGTTCCATTGAACTCTCTCCATAATAAGATACATTCTTATCTAAAACCAGAATAGTAAGGATTTGTATTAATATTGACTATACTAGCGTCCAAATTTAGTCAAACGAGTCGGTAGGTCAGATGGTTTGAATTTTTTTATCCTTCTAGGTTCTTCATCTTTTAGCATTAGAAAATGGACTTGTACATTTGGATGAGCACTTAGTCTATCTTTATAATGTTTTGCAAAGTTTTGGATTTCACTTTTCACAGTTCAATGCGCAGATCACTTAGTAATACTCTATTCGGAACACACCATGGCAGTCTTTTTTCTTGTATTTTTCATTTATTAACATAGGACAGTTTGCGCTTGCAGTAGGTTTTGTTGGCACAGGTCAGTATTTTTATTGTATAAGTAAGGTCGCTTGTGTATTATGTCTGAGTACAACATGATTGAAATGGCTGAATGATCAGTAGCTAGCTCTAGACAAGCTTTTATTTCACATTGTCGGGTGCTGAAACCTTTAAGAATACCAAGATCAATTAAATCAGAAAGCTTCCTGTGATTGGTTGACCAATAAGTTGGCTCGCCAGTAGAGATATAATTTAGGTTATTTTCTTTTATGGAAGCTAGTAGTCTTCGTACATTAGTTCTAGTAATACGTAAGCCCCAGTGCTCATGTTTAGCATTGAAGTCACCAGCTAGCAGGAATTTGTTGTCCAGGGTTTTGAAAAAGTGTGTGTAGTCCTCTTTACTGATTATATGTTTAGGTAGTCTATAAGGAGCTCTCTTATCTTCTATTAATACAGTGGTGGCTAGGATATGATTCTGTTGATATTTTTCCATTTCATAATGCCTAATGTCATTCCGTATGATTAGAGGTGTGCCACCGTGCGCTGTGCCATCCGGGTGATTAGTGTGTGTATATTATATTTAGGAATTTTTAAGTAGCTTAGGTTAGTGAAGTGAGATTCAGAGATAAGCAGTATGTGAATATTATTGTTCTAAAGGAACATTTTGACTTCTTGTGCATGTTGCCTTAGGCCAATGGCGTTCCATGCGCCAATTTTGGCCATTATGAAAGTTTTGTAATCAAGGTAGTGAGAAGATTTATGATTGTCCCCATTTGAGTAACAAAAGTTTTCATCATGTTGATTAATTCTGATATCTCATGAGTTTGTTTTTAGCATTTGGCCTTGTTGGTTTGCATTTCGCCTAAAGGCCAAAGAGTTGGCAATTTGTGCATTATGGTATTGTCCTCTTAGCATGGAGAGGTTCAATTACTACGCTAGTGTGCATTAATAGCTTGTGTTATACATTTCCTTGTTGTTTTCTTGTTGTTATTAGTTCAATAATGAACATTTGGAGTGGGTTTTTGGTTTTATTGTTTTTGATGGTCCATACATTTGCTACGTTGTCCCAGTTGTTTTAAACTTCTTTTAATTTCAGTAGTGTCTGTAGAATAATGCAAGTTCTTTATTACTACTTTAAAAATGTTTTCCTGTTTAGGCTTATGTGTGTGAAATTGTGTTTTTTTAAGCCAGTTCTTTAATTATAACAGAGTAAGTTTCGGTACTTGCGCTTTGTATTTTGACTTCTTCATTTGTTAGAGCTTTTGCAATTTCGTTTAATAGTGTCGTTAACGGGTTTATATTTTTGACTGCAGATATAAAAATCGGCGGGGGATGTGGCACCTTAGGGATAGATTTGTCTGTTTGTACGCAGTCCATCTTAGTCGAGAGCTAGTCATATTTATTGCTAGTAGAGACTCCTAACCAGTTTTGGAATTTTTTATCTTGCATTATATTCCTATCGGGGCTTCTGTAGCGATTTTTAATTACTGCTGTTTGCCATTCATAAGCAGGAGGGTTGTTTAAATACCTATGTTCTATGTAGTTAGACACCTGGTTTTCAGGTTGAAAAACAGTTACAGGCTGCGAGTAGAAATATGCTGAAAATTGTGTTGCTTGCTTAAAAGTTGCATAAACTTGTTGTGACATATTTAACATAGTTTGCAGGTTGTTGTTGACTTACTTGAGGTGGGTAGTAGAAATTGTTGCGTTGACTGAACGACATTTTGCGTTTATAAATAAAACACACATTTATAAACAAAGGTTCGTCAAATATCAGTGACCCCAGGGTCAAAGATACCTAATTCTTGTTGCTCGCATCACTTCCAGCACACAAGTCGCGTGTCCTTATGCTCCGAAAGTAAAATCACAAATCACAAAATATACTAATATCAAAATTGTACTTTCAATGTAAAAAATATGCACCGTGATAAATAAATGTTCATGAAAATAGTTCTGTCATATTGACAAATTTCACAATTACTTATTTTATTCACAAAATAAAACAAAAAAAAATGAGAATTAAACTCATTCGGAATCATCATCAGAACTTGATTCATTATCACTTAAATGGATTAGCGAAGGTGAAACTTCTGTCATCAGTTGTTTCTCTCTTTCGTACCAAGTTCTAATCAAATCTTCGGTATGTCGAATATATTCCCTCCATCTTTCAGTAGTACACATTGTTAAAGCTTCAGACCATATTGCCAACACTTTGTTGCCTCCATAAGTTAGATAGCATTGAAATCGCAGTGATACGGTGAAAGACGCAGAACTTCATGACCATGCTGTCGTATCAATTCATCGATAATGTACACTTTTTCTTTTTTATTGTGTTTAGCCAATTGTAGTAGTTTGCATTTTGAAAGACAGTTGGAAAATATTACATTATTTTCAAGTAACCATGCTATAATATCGTTCTTTTTCCAAGCTGATGTGGGTTGTTTCGATACCAAAATGCTAGGGTGCATTATCTAATCTAAGACAATTAGAGATGGTTCTTCTAAATTCGGAATCAACTTTTCTTGAACCCATTTTGTAAATATCTCCCCATTCATTTCACTGTGGTAATCGCTCGTCGCAGATTTCGATTGAAAAAGTAAGCTCACCTCGAGAATAAAACCATTGCTGTTTCCGGCATGTACAATAAATCTATTACCATCATAATTTTCTTTTCGAACACTTCGGACATCACTGTCTTGCCTAGATCGAGTTTTGCTACCTTTAGCAGATATCCATGTTTCGTCAAGGAAAACAACCTGTCGATGAACAGACTCGCTGTTAATATTTTCCATATCATTTCTTAAAAATGCAGTTTTCATACAACAGATGTTCAACTTTTCAGTTAGAGCTTCTACGGTCGTCATCCATATTCCACGATGTACGACTAATTTCGATGTACTTTTTATCGTCTAACCCTGATTTTAGAGAAGTTATAGTGACATGTTCACATATTTTTGATAAGTATAAATTATTTTATTGGGTGGGTTGGTTGGGTGGGTGTGTGGGTGTGTGTGTGTGTGTGTGTGTGTGTGTGTGTGTGTGTGTGTGTGGGTGTTGGTGCGTGCGTGCGTAAATGCGTGTGTGCGTGCGTGCGTGTGTGTCCGCGTCCGCGACCGTGTCCGTGGCCGTGTCCGTATCCGTGCCCGTGTCCGTATCCGTGCCCGTGTCCGTTCCCGTGTCGGTGTCCGTGTTCGTGTCCGTGCCCGTGTCCGTGTCCGAGTCCGTGTCCGTGTCCGTGTCCGCGTCCGTGTCCGTGTCCGTGTCCGCGTCCGTGTCCGTGTCCGTGTCCGTGTCCGTGTCCGTGTCCGTGTCTGTATCTGTGATGTCTGCGTCTGAGTCTGCGTCTGCATCTGCGTCTGCGTCTTCGTCTGCGTCTGCGTCTTCATCTGCGTCTGCGTCTGCGTCTGCGTCTGCGTCTGCGTCTGCGTCTGCGTCTGCGTCTGCGTCTGCGTCTGCGTCTGCGTCTGCGTCTGCGTCTGCGTCTGCGTCTGCGTCTGCGTCTGCGTCTGCGTCTGCGTCTGCGTCTGCGTCTGCGTCTGCGTCTGCGCCTGCGTCTGCGTCTGCGTCTGCGTCTGCGTCTGCGTCTGCGCGCGCGCGTGTGTGTGTGTGTGTGTGTGTTGTGTGTGTGTGTGTGTGTGTGTGTGTGTGCCTGCGTGCGTGCGTGCGTGTCGATGAAACTGAGAAATATATTGGGATGATTGAGATAGAGAAAAGGGTACGAAAATCCGTTAAAAATTGTAAAGGAGCAGGCGTAAATGAAATCTCTTGTGGAATACTAGAGTATGGAGGTGCAAAGCTTATACGAAGATTGTGTGAATTATTCATTGTATGCCTTAAGTGTGGAAAATTTCCGAGGATTGGAAGAGCGCGATCTTTTTACTGCTGTATAGAGGTAAGGGGAACAAGAGTGATTGCAAGAACTACAGAGGAATAATTTTGCTTAGTGTACCTGGTAAAGTATTTGGAAGAGCATATTGATTGATATAGTACGAGAAACTACACAAACTACGGTTTGGGATGTTCAGGGTAGCTTTATGCCAGGGAAAGGCATTGTTGATCATATGGTTACTCTCCAGCAGGTGATCGAAGTGTTTAAGTGTAAAAATGAAGCTCTTACTGTGAGTTTATGGATCTGGAGAAAGCATATGACAGAGTGAATAGAGAGAAGCTGTGAAAAATGTTAAATAAATATGTCGCAAATAAAAGTATTACACGGTATAAGGGCAGTATACAACAGTATCCGGGCATGTGTTTGGGTGAGAGGAGGTGTGAGTGAATACGTTAATATTGAGCAAGGAGTGCGACAAGGCTGTGTGATGTCACCCTGGTTGTTCAATGTATACATGGATAAATGCGTTAGGTAAACATGCACCGATACAAATGGTGTAATGATTGGTGACATAAATGTACGGGTTCTGGTGTATGCAGGTTACACAGTCTTATTAAGTGACAGTGCGGATGAGCTACAGATTGCTCTGAGGAAGTTTGATACAGTCTGTGAGAGCATGTACCTAAAGGTAAATGTGAACGAAACTAAGATTGTGGAGTTCAATCGGGAAGGTGGAAAGGAGAGTAGAGTATTTACCCTGCAAGATGAAATTGTGGAACAAGTGGACGAGTTGGTATATCTGGGTAGAATGTTTACTGCAGATGGTACAATGGATGGCGGGATTGGACGAAGGGTCGATGCTGGAAGAGAAGTGATTGGAAGTATGTGGACGATAATGTGAAACGAAAGCATGATCCTAACTGTGAAACGAGCAATCGTGTTTGTCCCATCAGTGCAGTATGGAAGTGAGACATGGGTATGCTAAAAAAACACGAAAGAGAAATAAATGCTGTTGGTATGAGATTCCTGAAGTTAGAGAATCGCGTGAAGTTTAAGTTAAGCTAAGTTTGAATAAATTATTTTCTGATACGTTTACCTTTAACTTTAGTGGTAACAAGAACTTGTTATGTCACGTATTGTAGTTGTGGTTGTTTCTAAAGGTTACCTGTTTATTTGCGTTATTTGTAAATGTATACGGGGGTTATTTAGAAAATCTAGTTTAACTAAAATATTTTCAGTTTTATGAAGCTTCCGGTTATACCGGAAGTAGACCCTAACTATTATTTTAAATGGAATGTGCGCATTTTATTATATATTTAAAATCTACTTTAAATTTAAATGTTAGTTTGTAAAAAGCATCCCATACTTTTTTCAAAATTTTTGATAGATGCACCTGTTCACATTTCTCAAGGTACAAGCGAGCTAGGTCAAATATTTTTTAATACTTGCACACGTAGAACTAACAGATTGCAAAATCTTACAAGAATAAATTTAAAAATTATACAGGGTGTTCGAAAAATAGCAAATGGCAACCCTATTTTTTACTGCATTAATGGATTCTACACATAAAAATAAGGCGACTTTGTAAATATGCCCCTATTCATAAGATTTATACTTTTTTTACAATCTTGAAAAAACTTGACATTTTTCATTGGCTTTACTTGAAAGGAATCAATAATAAACAAAGGCTACCGTGACAACAAAAAAATCTCCCACATTAAAAAGTGTTACTCGTAATTATGTCTCATTTAGGTTTTAATAATGAAGATTATCTTAATTTATTAGTAATATACGGAGAATGTGGAAAAGCTATTAAAAGAACTTACGAAACGTTTTGCGCGCGATATTCGAATCGGCCAAGTCCAACTCATGACATCCTGACGCGACATACTAGTAAAACTTACGGTCAATCTGTTGGAAAGCCGAAAAAAAAACACGTAGTTGACAATGAAGCTATTGAAATTACTGTTTTGGCATATTTTAGAGCACATCCCAAAAATTCATTAGCTGATGCCGAAATGATCTGAGAGTATCGACAAAAAATGTTGATCGAATTTTGAAAAAACACAAATTTAGTCTGTTTTTATGTAAATTAACTCAAAATTTCAAGCCAGGTGATATTGTAAAACGAACAAAATTTTGTGAATTTATATCAGTTAAAACGCAAGAAGACGAAAATTTTTTGAACAAAATAATTTGGTCCAATGAAGCCAAATTTTACAAAAATGGTATGTTTAAACGACATATCTTTCATTAGTGAAAGGTAATGCCAAACTCATTGGAGTTATAATGTTTTTGCCGCAACAAAAAAATGATGGTGCGCTAGTGGTACATTTTTATAATGAAAATTTGAATGGTAGACTGATTAGCGATTGTAAATCAATTTTTGCATTAAAGTTTTGATTATTTTAGGCGGAAGATACCTTGAAATTTTAAATATCATTTACGACCGCTAAATTTGAATTGGAACCACTTGCGGTACCAACATAACGGTGCTCCACCTCATAACAGTGCGTTTGCAAATATTTTTTTTTTGCAAACTGCTTTGAGGATCGTTTGTTCCTCATAAATGGTCTTCTCGATCTCCCGACCTAACCCCATTAGATTTTTTGTTTGGGGTCGTATGAAAGACATAGTTTAAGCTACGCCACTCACAACAAAAGAAGATTTCCAGGAAATAGTTCAAAATGCATTTCGATCTCTTTCTCCGGAAGAAATTCAGAGTGGTACTCATGGCAGCTTTTCAAAAAGGATTGAAAAATGTTTCGGTGTTGGAGGCACTCAGTTCGAGCATTTATTATAATTTAACAGAGTTTGTTTTTGTTTTAAAGCTTTATATGTAGTGTTCGTTAGTTTATAAAAATAATCATTAATTTAGCTTCTATTGTTATAATTGCTTCAATTGCAAGTTTGGTTTTAAAAAGAATTGTTTTAATGCTTTATTTTGAGTGTGAAGTGCATTCTTCGTTTTATGTGTACTAGCTAAGTCTTAGTTAAGCAGATAGCATTTATTGTTAATTCCTTTCAAGCAAAGCCAACCAAAAATTAATTTTTAGTTTAATTATCAAAACTGTCGATTTTTTCCAGATTGTGCAAAAACTGTAAATTTGAGGAATAGGGACATATTCACAAAGTCTCTTTATTTTTTAGCGTATAATCCATTAATGCAGTAAAAAAAATAGGGTTGCTATTTAAAAAAACTAACTTTTTGAATTTTTGAAATTTCAGAATTTGACGCCATTTTTCAATCACCCTGTATAATTTTTTAATTTATTTTTGGAAGATTCTGTAAGCTGTGAGTTCTATATGTGCAAGTATTAAAAAATATTTAGCCTATCTCCATTGTATCTCGAGAAATTATATTTTTTGTGAGCAGGTACATCTATCAAAGTTTTTGAAAAAATAAAATAACTTAAAAACAGTACATTTTAGGCATAGGATGCTTTTTACAAACTAACGTTTAAATTTAACGTAATTTTAAAAATACAATAAAAATTGATACACTCCATTTAAATTATCAGAGTGGGGTCTACCTCCAGTATAACCGGAAGGTGCACAAGACTGATAATATTTTAGTTAAACTAGATTTTTTAAATAACCTCTGTATACAAATTTTCAAAAAAATATTTTGAGTAGTTTTCCATATACAGATCGACTCGTTATGACAGACACACATGCATGGTATTGGCATAATTTTGAATTTCTTAAAATGGTCTCGGCAGTGATCTCTACAACCAACGTTAGCTGTTAATCTTATTCTGTAATCTCTTTTGTAGTCTAAAAACTTTAATTGACTGAGATGATTTCTCTCATAAGATAATCGAATAATTAAATCTGGAGTGAATAAATGAAACGTAACGACACAAAAGAATAGCTATGTAGAAGATTTCGTAGCTTTAATACCAAAAAGATGTTGGAAGCTAATGTAGAACATAATTGATCAATATGGAATTCCCAATTTGATTCACTATCCATCGTAAGTACAAGTTTAACATTCGTTCTGCTTACTATACATCTTTTGAATTAAGGTTGATTTCTTGCATCTTGTTAGGATTGTGTTTTAAATGATTTGCGTCTAGCCAGTCTCGAACAGTTTTAATTGTTTTAGCAATAGTATTATTTAAGGTTTAGGTACCATGTTCCTCACATAAAAAGTTGTATCATCCGCAAATTGAATGCACTTGTTTGGCTTAACTGAGATTGACAGGTCGTTTACATAAATTAGAAACAAGATCCCTGTGGTACTCCAATCGATATAGGTTCGACACTTGACCTTACATTCCTGACCGACACATTGTTTCCGATTTTTGAGATAAGATTGTAAAACGTCTAATGACTTGCCCCGTATATATAGTAGTTTAGTTTCTCTAGTAATATGGAATGTGAAACACAATCAAATGCCTTGGACATATCAAATAATAGTGCAGTATACATTTTACCCTTCTCAAAAGCATCAACAACACCTCGATCAAACCACTGCTTTAATAGTTGAAGAATTAGGTCTAAATCCAAATTGACTATCAGCAAGTAAGTACCCAATCGTTCCCTTATTAACATTTCAACAACTCTATCGAGCACCGGAATAATGGGTATAGGCCCGTAACTATCTACTGAAGATTTATCACCCTGTTTGTAAACTGGTACAACTTTACGAATTTCAAAACAGTCGTGAAAACTACCTTGCGAAAAACAGTCGTTAATTATATCCGTGAAAAAATCTCCAATAATATCGATGCAATTTTGTAACTATAGATGTCGCAACGACCAGATTTTTGGACTGTGTGAACACCTCTTCTTTCGAAGTCGGTGCAAGCAATAGATCATGAAGAGACAAAGCAAATTCATTTCGTTTAGTTTGACCTCTTTCGTGGTTGATCAATTTTTTAATTCTTAATTTCCAGAAATCTCTCATTTTGTTGTTAGGGTCAGTAATAGAATTTTGATCTGCTTCCTTTGTTACCTAAAATAACGCCCATGTATGACTGCAAACAAAATTGTTTATAAAAAATATTATGGATGTGACAGATCCCACACAAATCACCAGCGCCATAAAGCATTTAATTCATAAATAATGATTTTGGGCATCTAAATAAAGTTTTTGGGTATCTTTGGACTAAAATAATGACTTATGCTCTAAAACCATAAAGCTCGTCCTCTCCCATCGAGAAAATGTGTTTCGCCACTACCTCAACTAAATTGGTATATAAGTAAGATATGTTGGCACATGTGACCAAAGCATTAATACTATAAAATATTGCCCTTCTTCATAGGTAATGCGTTTGGCAGATTCTTCAAACAAATTGGCATATAAATACAGTTTTTTTGAGCATATTTAGTCTCGAATAATGAACAAACTCCAAAAATTCGTTCTTGCTTTTAGGTCCATTGCGTTTATAAATAAAATTTGGGCATCTTTCGTTTCATATGATGGTCAACACCTAATAAAATAAAATGAAATAAAAAGCTTTTGGACGTATTTGGATCCACATAATGAGCAACATGGTTAAAACCAACCGGGCAATTTGTTTGAGAATTTACCCAAAAAATAGGGTCTGGTTATTGAGACCGTTTCCCCCACGAAACTGACCTTTAAATAAAGATTTGACCTCAAAGGATGACCAACGCTTGAAAACCATGAAAGTTCGTTCTTGTCTATCGAGACAGTGTATTTGGTTGTTTCCACAACGATATTGACGTATAAATAAAGCTTTTGGGCATCTTTGGCCAAAATGATGACCAACCCCCTAAAACTATTAAAGTTCATTCTTGCCTATCGAGGAAATGCGTTCCGTGGTTTCATATACGAAATTGGTGTATAAATAAAGTTTTTGGGCATATTTGGCCCAAAATAATGGCCAACTCAATAAATTTCCTTCTTAACCGTCAAAACAATTCATTTTGAGCATTTCCGTTCCCGAATAATTAGAAACATATCGTAAATTCATCAATCGGAGCAAAATAGTAGTTTTCCAATACGGTGTCTAAAATGTGCAATTCTACAAAGTATAACTCAGAAATTTTGACTCTAGTCCTTAAAAACGAGCCGTCTTGATCGTGAAGGTATTATTGAGCTAATCTACTTTGAACAAATTGATGTGAATGTTATTGTCAATTCGTAACTTACCAATTACAGCTCATGTAATCTTATAAAATTTAAGATTTAAGATAGATGAATGCATTGTGAGTTTGTATTGTTACATTGTAAATCAGCTTACCGATATGTACGTAATAATCAAGTCCTTACTTTTGAAAACTATCTATTTTATTGTTACAAACACTAATGGTTACGTGTAACAATTCAGTTGATACGCATTGTTCCACAAACCATACTATGGTAATATGAACAAGAAGTATTTTCGCGCCTTCCTCGAGGCCTATTTCGCCAGTGTTTTTTGGGCTCGCGCCCAAGTATAAATATCCCCTTTTGTCCTTGCGCCTATATGGCTGGCGCCCTTTCAGGCGCGTAATTTCGGCCGCGCTCTATTGGGCGCGCCCTACTGTCCTAGACCCTTAAAGTTAAGAGCATACTCAAATGTTATCAACTACCTGCAGTTTAAGTATGGACTGTTGGACCGATTTTTGGCTTTAAATATAAGAACATTTACATAGCTTGAAATAAGCAAAAGTTTCAGAAGCTATCCCTCAAAATTAGTTGTATTCTGCTTGATTATCATTTCGTTTGTACCGATGCACAGAACAGACTACCCTATTAATTAGTTATTTAACAAGTTTAACACATTTACTGTTCATTTAGTAAAATTTATATTTTAATAACGATCTCGCCCAAGGGACCACTCATAACTGACCCATTGTTACGGCACTTTTGTTTTATATAAGTTAAGTAACGAACAGTGCGAAGTAAAAGTGTGAAATGTTAATTAATATTTAGCGTTTATCTACAATCATATGAAGTAAATGATTCTTGTAGGCTGAAATATCCAACGTTTTATAAAAATAATTTGACATAAAGAATCTAATGGTATTTCAACTACCGTATTTGATATATTCCATTCCAGTTTTGATTAATTACAGTTGTTTCACGATATCAATTCTTAAAAAGTTAAATTATACATGCAGAGTGGGCAAATGCTTATTTTAATAAGCATACGCCAACGCCTTTTACTAATCTATTGCTTAAAAATGTACGGAGCTGGATTTGTCTGATTCGCTTGTTTCCCTAGTAAAAGGACCAAGCTAGCTATATAAAGTTTTATTTTTGTCCCTTATAACATGATACACTATTACTACTTCACGAAATTGACTAAATTCTATGTTTAATACTTGAAAGCTCTAATCCTTTTCTTTTTTGTTTTTATTCGCTTTATATTAATAATTATAGGAAGTAAGCACTAGTGCAGACAGAATTCTAAACAGTTTCACAACTAAAGTGCTGTCATTAACGGTTTCTAAAAATGTTTCCTCAAGAAACTGTACTTACATTTGATGTCCAATATTTTTAAAAATATAGCGAAAGTAACTGCACATGCCCGAGACCGAAATAAAATTCCACTTGTATTTTACGTAACTATCCGTTGTAACTTATAAGTAGATTGTGGCATCAAAACATAGAAACATGATCTTTTTTTTTAAATTACGAGGAATAGTACCGCCAAAAATAATATCTTTTTAACGTGTTTTCAACAAAAAAACTTCAAGTGTCTGTTTTGTTATTTGTCAAATAAAATGGTGGGGGAAGGTTACATTTTTATTTTGAAAAATGTTTATAACTCCAGTTTGACTTAAGTGGAATTGAGTAAACTTGATCTCGTTTAGAAGAGCCTCGTCTTTTATCTTGTAAGTTATGGTTATATACACACCTTTTACTAATGCCCCTAAAGAGTGTTATCTCAAAACCTGACACTGCGAACTTTTTTGAAACATTAAACTTAAACGATATATACTTTTTTACATGGTAAGAACAAAGAGAACCAGAAAAACTGACCACACTCTCATTTTAAACTGGTAACATTAGCAAAAGTATGAGTAAAGCATGGATAAATACGCATTTAGCAGCGCAAATTTTTCAACTGGAAGTTAGTATCGATACTTTTACGAACATTACATGATTTTTACCTATTTTAATAAATTTCACGATATTAATCTGAAGGAGCTCAGAAAGCTGAGCAGCCCACCCTCCCCCTTGGGGAGGGAATGAAATACGTGGCCTCTCCTTTCCTTACGATATTAAAAGAATAAATACGTCATTAATGTCTGTGTTAATCGTGAACTTTGGAAACAAAATAAGCAAATGCATGGAATATTCAGTGACATCAGCTATACTTATGCTACGAATAGAGTCCGTTATCCGTTGAATCTTATTTTCTCTCGCCGAAGAGAAATCCATACAGGTTAAATCAGGTGACCTACAAGAAAACGTTGCCGTATGAGCGATTATTAATTCTCAAAAAATCTATCAATAATTAATGTCCCCACTTCTCGTAACCCTAAAGTTGGGTTCCAAATATGGAAGCTTCGTTGTCCAATTTTAAAATGGACAATCATAGACAAATATGATTATAGCATTTTACGTTATTTACAGTAATACTCTACAAAAATAGAAATTTACTACTTATGCTCAAAATACGTTACCACATTTGACTGTGAAACACTACAACTGCTAATACCATATCCGACATTTAATTCAAAATATTTGACAAACTGTAACCTAGTTACAATTAGCACCTTAAAAATTCAATTAACTTGCTTAGGACTTTCGATGATCATAAATCACGTCAAATAATCATGCTAAACAATCCTACATTAATAATTAGTAAAAAAAAATGAAAGGACAAGAGTATTGACCCGAAAACAGACATATATGAATAAGCATGTAGTAATCCTGAAAATCCTTACTCTTCATTTTCCTATCCTAGTAAATAATTCCATCAAAACTTATTTCCTATTTCCTTCCACAACTGTTTTATCATTATTTATAAATGATATCAGTTGTACACTCCTTTCCGACTCCAACCTAATTACCTATAAATACCAGACCACCCGCATTACTCTTACACGTTTACCTCACTAATTACACTTTACTTTCATTTGAATTTTACTCAACTTATTATCCTCACCAGTAACCAGACCTGCCTGACTAGTATCCCATGACCAGTATTACTACCCTGTCCTGACTAACCTGACCAGCATCATTTACATTCCTAATATTATTAGAACCAGCATCTCAACCAGTATTCCAATTATTAGTATTACTTCCCATTTACCTGAATCTCTGTTACCAGACACAATCACATACCTAACTCCACTATTGATATAAGCATTCTTTGATACAGTCTTTTTGGTGGTGTTATACGCCCCTAGAGGAGTACTTAAGGTTTTCCAGAAAGAGACGTTTTTAGGCTGACGAGGGTTACGCCCAGAAAACTTAATTACTTCTCCATCAACCACGAGTAAGACACAACTCTGAATACGGTCATCTTGGAGGTGTTATATGCTCCGAGGAGAATATCTAAGAGTGGTAGAGAGACGTAATTAGTTGGACAGTCGCCCGCAACAATTAATCACTTGTCACACCACTAAGCCTCCCGAAACAATCCTAGATATTAATATCTCGCTGACAGTTACGACTCCGAAAAGGGTATTAAATTTAATTAGAAATTACACTTACCTAATCTGTTTATATCTAAACTCCCTGTAATCCCCTCGTATATATATATATATATATATATATATATATATATATATATATATATATATATATATATATATATATATATACCGGGTGGTCGTAAAGGAAGGAATAAATTCAATATCTCGTAAAGCACAATTTTTTTCAAAAATCGCTCGGACCCGTCGATTTTATATTTTTTCGGGGCATATTTTGCGAAAAAAAAAATTTATACAGGGTGTCTCAAAAAAGATTTGCTAAAAAAATTTTTTTTTTCAAATTGCAACCCAATTTTTTTACTGCATTTTTGGATTGCCCTTACAATTCTTCAATTTTTCATGTAGCATGTGCTATACCTAAGACCAAGCGTTTTGAAGTTATTCGCATTCAAAATTTAAAAATTGAAAAAAGATCATGAAGAAAACGAAAAATAAAATAATTTTTATAACGTTTTATTATATCGAAAACAAAGATTCGTAAACTTAAAAATAATTTTATTTCAGCAAATGTTCGAAATGTCCTCCGTTAGTCAACTAACGCCCGAAATGGTTCGAAATGTGCAGCAGGAATTTGTAGATCGATTAGGCTATTGTCAGTATATATATATATATATATATATATATATATATATATATATATATATATTATACTAAATTCATTTTATATCACCCGATTTATAATCTAGTATCTACATATTAACCCCGTTACCTACATTCTGTACAATTTATCCTATAAACCAGATTTAATTTAATTATAACAACCAGCATATAATCATACCCAAGTAGTACACATCATTTACCTGTATTCATAAACACCTTCACACTTTGAATTAATTCCAATCATCTTTATAATTTCATTCACACAGAACTAAATTATAATTACTACATATTAGTAATTTCCTGATCTTACAAAATCATTAACTTAAAGAAAGAAACTTTTGTGAATCTGTTTTTTATCAATAACTTAACTTTTACACATAATTATCAGAACTAACTTAATCCTCACCTGTAATTAATTCCCGTATGATCCTGAACTCATATTACACATAATTCACTACACTTCTCTTGTATTTATACGGTAATTAGTATATTTAGTTGCAAAACAATAAATGTGTACACCAACCTATGATTTAACTGTATACTTCCAAAGGTTAATCACAGAGGACACGCGGGGAATCCAGGCTGTAGCATCCCGTCTATTAACCGACCACACATAACCAGGACCTGAATAATGTTCAGTTCGTTTTATATTTGTTGATTGAATCCAGTAGAGTCAATTTTATTTATTTTTATTACTTACTGTTCCAGAATCGTTTTATTTTTATATTATTGTGACATAATAAATTTGTTACAAATCAATTAAGCTTTACTTCCTAGATAGGCAACACAACTAACACGAACGTACTGACCATCATGAACTCTCCCTGAGAGTCGAAAATGGAGCCAAAAAAGAATTAAAAAGTAATTTTCAAAATAGGAGCAATACAAGCGGAACGTTTATTCGGAGACAGAATGGTGGTATATGAAAGCACATCCAATTTCAAAATAATTAAAGGCAATAAGTACTGCATTGCACTTCTTCCAAACACATCTCACGCTAAAAAGAGAGGTAATTAACCTTACTTACGTCTCCCTCGACAAACAGCTAAACCAAAACATTTAACGTCCTTTAAAGTTAAACAAATTTTTTGAATTACACTTTTAGGTTTTATTTGGGTCAAGAATTATTTTATTTTCTATTAAGAACTAAGTTTAACCTTTAACTACTCGCTACGGTGTATAAAATACACCACTTTCACAAAATTTGATGCCATCACTTTCAAGGCGCACCTCAGCTCGCGCCGCTTCAGGTATCCCTGGGGTAACGTCTTGGGACGGGATACCGGTCAGTTTTACATCTGGAGTTCAGCAGTTAGGAAGTTATATGAATTTTTTTGTGCGGTGAACAAAATACACCAAGCGAGCGTTGTGTAAATACATATGTAATACTTTGTTTTTATAATTTTACATTAATTTACTACAACTTTTGATTATTTTTGCAATATTTACTAATCGAAATTTACTAAATTCACTTGAAATAATTAAATCTTTCATTGCAGGGATCGTGTAAAGATTCGAAACTAACAGATGAGGAGCTAGAAGCCATTGTCCAAGTTATTTGTGACACAGATCCAGAAGAGCAATGTCAAAAATCTGAATAAGATAACAGTGATAACGAACATATAGAAGAAAGTGACCATTGGACTGATTCCGAACAAGAAGGAAGCGATACGGAAGATTCGGCAGATGAATCTGAAAGTACTGAATTGTTTGTGGGAAAAGATAAGCAAACCTTTTGGAAGAAAAGGCAACTAGTAAGTAAATACAGTAAAACTCCTTCAAAAAATTTGATAAATATAGTTCGTGGCCCAAGTCGCAATGCAATAGATATTTATAATGAACTTAGCTCGTTCATGAAATTTTTCAATGACGAAATGATCGAGCATATTGTCCAGTTTACAAACGTGCAAATTGCGAAACTTCGAACAAGATATTCTCGAGAAAGAGATGCAAAAGACATTACGAAAGCAGAACTTTTAGCTTTTATTGGTTTGCTGTTTTTATCTGGATGTAAGAAACAAAACCATACTCACTTCTTAGAACTATGGACCAAAGATGGTACAGGATCACAAATATTCCGAGCGTGTATGAATTATCAGCGATTCCTTTTTTTGTTATCAGCAATAAGATTTGATGATAAAAGTACCAGAGATGTAAGAAAAGAAACTGATAAGTTAGCAGCTATTAGATTTATTTTGGATAGTTTTGTAGACAATTGTAAAAAACATTATACGTTAGGGGAATATCTGACGATTGATGAAATGTTGATAGCATTCAGAGGCCGTTGTAGATTTCTTCAATACATCCCTAATAAACCTGCCAAATATGGGTTGAAAGCATTTATACTTTGTGATGCCAGAACTTTTATGTTAGTAACATGGAAGTGTGTTGTGGTACACAACCCGAAGGAAAGTACAATTTACCAAACACACCCACAGCAATAGTACATCGCATACTTCAAGATATGAAAGGAAGCAATAGAAATCTAACGTGTGATAATTGGTATTCCAGTTATCCCTTAGCCAGGGAACTCTTACAGGATAAGATAACAATGCTAGGTACATTGAAGAAGAACAAGCGAGAGCTACCAACGGAATTTTTGCCCAATAACACGAGAGAGGTAGGATCATCCGTTTTTGGTTTCCAACAAGATATGACTATAGTCTCCTACGTTCCCAAAAAAAACAAGTCGGTGATTTTAATATCCACAATGCACAATGATTCTGCCATAAATCCACAAACCAAAAAACCTGAAATTATAATGGATTATAATGCCACAAAAGGGGGAGTTGATACAGTCGACAAAATGTGTTGTACATACTCCGTAAGCCGAAGAACTAGGAGATGGCCTTTGGTAATATTTTTTCAATTGTTGAATATAGCAGGTATCAATAGCCAAATTTTGTATAATTCTACAAACACCTTATCCGCACAAAAACATAGACGCATTTTTCTAAAAATTTAGCGCTGGCTTTGATGAAGCCACATCTCATGCATCGTTCTACAGTACAAAATTTGTCCACTGAACTGAAGCTATTCTTAGCCAGATATAGAATCGAAGAAGATACGGACGGGGAACCACCTCAAAAAGTTAGAGCAAGATGCTCTCTTTGTGCGAGGAAAAAGAATAGAGTGACTACAATAATGTGTAACAATTGTCACCGGCCAGTATGTAAGGAACACATGGAAAGGCTAATTACGTGTAACGCTTGTAAGAACAGCAATAATAGCGATTCAAGTGAATAGTAACTTTTTCTACTGTTATTTTATGATTTATACCAAAATCCTTTTTTTATTTTGTGGTGTAACAATAAGAAAGTTTTTTGATTTTGTCTTATGTCTAATTATACTTTTATTTTAAATTGTTTTCTTCAGTTGTCGTCTATGTTTAGTACATATTTAAGTGTCATTAATAATTGTTTTATTAGGAATATGTGACATCGTAATGGCATTTTGCATGTGGTGTACTTTATACACCAAGCGAGTACTTATGTTAAAAATGAGAGTGCGAGTAGTTAAAGGTTAAAGAGGAAGTTTTATGTTTATTTTAAATTAGTGTAATATAAATTAGTAAACATTATTCGTATATAAACATGAATCTTATAACAGAAATTCATATCTTTAATAATGAAACTACGCCACTGGAAAGGATTGAAAATCAATAGCAAACGTATTAAAACATTTTGTGTATATGTAACGTAAATCATATATTTAAGTTCAGAATAAGTTTGTGGCTTAACATCTAAACCTATTAAATAATATTAAACGAAATCAGTGAAAATTGTTATAGAACCAAGAAATTTAAACTGCGTGTGAAGGGCCGTGATTTGTTCAATAAAAATTACATATTACACACAACTTTCGCGTACCATTTTAATTTTGCAAGAATATGTTCAACGGCGAATTAAAAGATTTAATACAAAATTAATTAAAAAGTTGATATAATCGATTTTAGTCGGTTAAAAAATCTAGCTTATTTATATAGGAGGATGTCTAAGTCATAAAAATTATTAAATCAGAAATTCACATTGGTTTTAACAAGTTATACAGAAATTCATATTAATTCACGAAATGGAAAGTTTCAGCGCGAACATCTAAATTTAAAACTTTTGGGTCATATGACATGTTTATTTTGATATTATTGAAGATAGAGTTTATTACTACGCTTTTCAGGGTAAGAGATATGAAAAAATGTTGGGGGTGAAAACCAGTTAGTCTTCAGTTGACATAAACGCGAGACTGTTAATAATCGATTCACATGGCCGTTTGGAATATGTGAGTTTGAAACTATATAAAATTTTAAAACTTTAAAATTGAAAGTTTTTCGCCGGGAATCATTAAAAAGAAGATTGTTTAAATATATTAGTGATTGTGAGTTAGATTTAAAAGGGCCCAAAAGTCGTATTGAAAAATTAAATACTAGACATTGTGTAGTGCATTCCAGTTAAACAAGTGAATGTTTAACAAAAAAGTGTGCTAAACGCATTGATCCTTAAAGGAGCCAATATGTAGCACATACATATAGCATTCTATAAATTATTTTCAAATTTAATTAAGTAAATGACGAAATAACATGCTTCACAATTAATTGAATATAAATGGGAGTTTAGAAGATTTGTTTAAGTTGTATTTAAGCCTAGAACTTTAATAAATAATAAGATAACTATTATAGTTATTTATATATCAAGGGAGTTATGAGGGTGTTAATTACCGAGGGCAGCGGATTGCAATCCCGAGGGACGTTAGTCCCATGGGATTGTAAGTTGCCCGAGGTTATTAACATACATAAGTCACGTGGCAAAAATAATTTTATTTCATATTTCATTATACATAAAATATGAAAACGAAATTTTGTTGGTTATTAAAATTAAACGAACGTTTAAAAATTAAGTAGGCATTGTTACCATGGATATATCAACTCACAAGCTTGCAGCTATTTGTCAAAATACATTAGAGGGAGTTATAGATCTATAACTCCCTACTATAACTCCCTAGGGAGTTATGAGCATGTTTACAGTTACAGTAAGTAACGGTTTATTTGTTTATAATGTTTATAATGTATTGGTATAACATAAAACAGTTTATATGAATGCATAGTGAACTGGAACAGTTTTCCAAATTAAATAGTAAAACTGAAATATACTTAAACCTTCAGGTGTATACAGTTCCTGATAAGAGTTTAAGTGTGTCTTTATTACTGAAAAAGAAAGAGATTGTTTAGTCAAGAAGTCAATCTAAGTTCAAAGAGAACATTGTCATACTGCACTTTTTTGTTAGATTGTGTTCAAAAAATGAAACTTAAAATTGAATTATTTTTATTAATTAAGTAAGAGATTTTATGTGTCTTTATATATTCTTAAGACAAGACAATGGTCGCATGCTGATATCATTTAAATCTTTAATGTTCGTTACCAGTGTGCTTGATTAAGTATCTCACTGTTGTAAGTGTCAGAGCTTCACCTTTGAAAGTGTATGTATATAGTTTCATTTATTCTATTTGCTAAAAATTAAAGTAAATAACACCGTTATATTAAGTTGGAAAAAAGCATAGTTAAATAGTGGTGGTACGAGTCCCAGATATATTTAAATTGATTGCGGCGTAAGTATTCTAACATGTTTTTCAGTTAATATATAAGAAATTAATATAAACTTTCATTACTTCAATTATTTTATGTTTAAATGATCAAAAGGTATAATATAACACTGAAATTTGTCATTGTCCCTTAAGCAGAAAAAATCGTTTGCCATACTAGTTGTGTCATTACAATTTGTCGCCCAATGTAGTGGCGAAGGATTACTTGTGTTTCAACGAAGATTAAGAAGGTTTCATTACACTTTCAAGGAAAAAAACACTAGCTGACAATTAATTCGACCCGCACACTCATATTTTTTTGTAACTACAACCCGTAGTTGATATTTGCTTTAATTACGTGATACACCAAAATAATAAAAACAATGTAAGATATGTGGTACATTCTTTTCACCAAAGTCCAAGCACGTTATACTTTTCGGGTAACGATACGATAGTAATGTTACGCTTACTCCAACGCGTAGTAACAATTCAAATCTTATTTGATTAAAGGCGATGTACTTACTGAAGTACGGCAATCATAACCGTAACTTTTTAAAAACATATTAGTAACACAACCTTAAAATCACATAACCGACCTCCATGCGCCACGCGTCGGCTTCCTTCATAGAAATTATCCAAAACAGGCTGCTAATGGGCCGAAATGGGCACTTCGTGTTTCCTTTAATAATAATTCTGGTTTCTCTTCGGTTTGAGAATAAACATTTCGTCTCTCATATAGTTACGTGTGGTACAGAAACCGAGTTGACATAATATAAGCGAGGATAGTGTAGCATAGGAATATGTCATACAGTACAGTGCGTGTAATACATCAAACTTCTCCACGGAAACTATAGCCCCTACCTCCACGAGGTGCAAGGCGGACAACGATTCGCAGACTATAAGTCTTTCGGGTAAACCTGCGTACTGCTAAATCAGTTAACCCCAGTGGTTGTGTCTCACTCGAGTATACAAGCCGGTATGTCTATTGATACACCGTGTCTAGTTCACTTTATCGCGACCCTTCTTTGTCTCCATGGACACAGAGGAGGGGACTGCCAAACGCCGTCGGGCTGAGCTTGCTACCGACACTCCCACCGAGGACCGACATCTGTCGGTCCTCTCCAAAATTGTATTTGATGCCAAAGCCCTCCGCCTTAAGAAACTGATCACTACTTCGAAGGATACCCTGTCCAAGCGCGTCGACATGCTCGAGTTTATATAGAAAATGGAGACCATCTTTCGGGAAACGGTCACTAATTCCAAACTCCTTCAGCAACAGGCCTAATTAAGTGATTCAGTGGCTTCCATTAAGTCCACCTGACGCCGTGGTGTCTAAGGGTCCTTCAGTTATTATCCATGTCAGCGGACCTAGTTACTCCGCTCTACTTTGTACAGTCCATGATCGTGTCAAAATCCCACCCGTGAAGTCTGTAGCCCCTGTGCCACGGTCCACCATCGTGGTACCTAAGACCGACAACATAAAGACCGCAGACGAAATTAAAGACGCCCTAATAAAGGCACTCGATCCGAGTGCCTCCGCGTGTACAGGGTGACTAAAATCGGCAAGAACGCCGTCAAGATCTCTACAAGTACCCCCGGAACTTCCTTGAAAAAGCCGGCCTCCGTGGTATATCCCAGGAAAAACCTTGTCCAGAATATCCATTAAGAACGTGTCTACTGACCTCTCCCCGGAGCAGGTCATTGCCATTGCGCAGCTAGCCATGAAACCCAGGGGTGGCCTAGCCTCCAAAAAGATCCCTCGTGCGCAAATTGTATAAGGTTTGGTCACAAGGGCGATGTTATCAAGCATCAAGCCTTCGCCTCGAACTGTTCTGCCTACGCTAAACGTGTTGAGTCCAAGATCGCTAACACCAATTATGGATAGTGACCCATGACTCTTGGGTTCGCGCAGGTGAATCTTAGAAATTCTCGTCTTGCGACCCTTGAGCTACTGATCTTCTCCTCTGACAACATTGACATCCTACTGGTGCAAGAGCCATTCACAATGTGTTCGTCTAACGGGTATAGGGTTGTCGGCACTTCGGAATCTTACAACAAGATTTCCGCATGTTCTTCAATGAGGTTTATATCAGCTATTGTTTACGATAGCCTATAAGGAGGCATTAAAAAGATATAAACTGGCAGTGATGAAAGCAACATTAGCTGCTCATGGCAACGTTTTGTTGAGACCAGCCTGGCGGCGAACCCGTTGGATGTGGTCTACAGAATATCCTCTCAGAGATAAGTTCCCGTTGATCCCTGCTCCAATGTCTACGACGGTGACAGATACATTGACGAATCCATGCACACTGAAGTGCGTTCCCGTCTTGTTCCGTAATTCACTCCCCATTCCTTTATTTCTTTCCAGCATGCCTGCAAAATTTTACACACCGGCCTTTCTCTCCTTTCTTCTTCATATTTTATGCCCTTCTTTCCGCCTCTACCCTGATTTCTTCTTACTGTTCTTCCTCTCTTATAAGATCCCCCGGTGTTTCCTTATCCAGCCCCTCAGTATTCATTTCCAATATAATTCTCGCAACCCTTCCACCTCTTCTTGCTTCATTCACCCGCACACTTTTGCCCCATATACCACCACATTTCTCACTATTTCCTTTATATGTTCCCCATCCTTATTATCCTGTCTCATTCTATATCCCAGGTATGTGAATTCCTTCACCTGCCACTTTCTCCTCTCCCCGTTTCCAATATTGCATTTTCCTTCTCCCCCTCCCTTTCTGAATATTGGTATCCTTGTTTTCTTTGTGTTTACTTCTAGTTCCTTTCTTTCCAGCGTCTTCATCATCTCCTTAATTTCTTTATCTTCCTTCGCCATCAACAATACACTACTGCGTACGCCAGCGACCAGACCTTCAATTTCTTTACCACCAATCCTCCCGTTTGCTGACCTTTTAATGTCTCCCCTAGATCCCCCGTATATACCGAGAAGAGGCTTGGGCTCAGTGGGCATCCCTGTCTCAGGCCCATCCTTGCTACGAATTCCTTGCTTATATTCCCATTCACTCTCACTGTACTCCTCGTTTCCTCATAGATTTCCTCCATCCTTTCTATCAGTGCTTCATTTATCTTTTTTCCTCGTGTATTCCCATAAATTTTCCGTGTTCACTCTGGCGAACGCCGCTTTTAGGTGCACGATTAACTATATATGCTGTCTATCACTCTTGTTCCCTTCCTAAACTCCGCCAGTCCCTTTGAAATGAGTTTCTGTTCCTCTATCTGCTTCTGTAGTCTTTCTTCTAGCACTGTCGCATATATTTTGTATGCCGTGTTTAATAACTTCACTCCCTTATAATTTTACACTTCTTCTTTATCCCCTCTTTTGTATACCATGCTATTAACCCTTCTCTCCATCTGTCCGGGAAGCCTTCTCCTCTCCATATTTCATTAATTATTTACGTCATCCTTTTTGCTACCTTTTCTCCTCCGTATACCCATTCCTCTTCTTGTATCCTCTACTTTTTGTACTCTTCTTCCTTGTTTTTCTCCCTTTTTCTGTCGACAGTCCCCCTCCAGCACCTTCCTGAAGAATGTCTCCCATTCTTTTATTTGTATTCCCGTTTGTGTCCCTCTTCTGTTCCTATCTTTTTTTATATATTTCCATACATCTTCCGTTCTTATTTCCTTAATCTGCTCTTCTTGATTCTTTTTATTTTCCTCCTTTTTTCCTTTCGAATGTTTTCTTACATTTATTTACTGCTTGTTCATATTCTTCTTTCTCTGTCTGTCCTTTTTTCCATTGTCTTAATGTTCTTCTTGCCTTCATCTTTTTGTCTTGCATTCACTACTCCATCAATTCTTCCATCCCATTTTCTCCCCCTTCCACTTTTTAAATTTCACTTTCACCGTTGCTTGTTCCACCTTACTTCTCACTTCTTCCACACTTTCTTGTACTCCTTTCCCATATTATTGTCCCCATGTCCTCTTTCTACTTCTTTGTGCTCCTCTCTGGTCATATTTTACTGCTATTCCTTTTCCCGCTCTTCTCTGAGTCCCCCTTCAATTACTAGTTCTAGGGGTTGGTATTCCGTTTCTACCCTCTCGCCTACCCTAAATATCTTTACCTTTTCCCCTGCCTCTTCGTTCATTATAATCAATTACAGATTTTCATCTCCCTCCTATGCACGTGTACTCCCCCAATTCGCGTTCTTCTCTATTCCCATTAATTATTTCCCACCCTCTTTCATTGCACATTTCCATTAGTTTTTTCCCTCTTGTTTAACACTTTGTCCTTTATCGGCCTTTCCCCGTTCCTTTCTTTTCTTGTTTTCCCTCTTCTTCGTCCCTCCATGAGTTAAAATCTCCTCCTATTATTATCATGCCCTCCTCTCACTCGTCTACCATATCTTCTAGGTTTTCCCTTCTCTTTCATCCTTCTACTATATACCGTCATTATATTCCTTTCTACAATCCCTATTCTCTATTGCACTTTCTCTTTTTCTTCTTGTTTCAACCATTTTCTTCGTATTCCCGATTATTCCCCCCTTTGCCCTCCCTTTTTTCTTATCTCTTTCCGCGTGCTGCACCTCGCGTGCGAATTACCCTGGCATTTTCGTGTTTAATTAATAAAGTGTAACTAATTTACTCATTTACTACCACGCATATGTATCATTATCATAGTGTTATTACAGTGTGAAAAGTGTAAATTGAAACGAGTCGTTTTTTTATTTTGATTGTGGCCGCTAACAAATCGTAGTGTTTAATTTTAATATGAGGTATGTTCAGAATTTGCTTTATCCAGTTTCAAAATCGTTAGGGCTTTTGGATTAAATGTGGTTAACTCAATTGTTGCGTTGCAGAAGGGGCTGTTATTTTTGTAGGTAAGGCTACTTCTGCAGGCGAACTGTAGAAGTAGACATTAGCGAGCACGTTTGTTGAAGAAGCCTACATAGATTCTTATAATTATGCCTTTGTAAATGAAGGGCTAAAATCACCTGCTTATGTCTATATTAATTAATATAGAAAACCTGCTTTGCTGGGAAATTTTATTCTTTGGGAAGAACAGAGAGGTTCTGACATCGGTTTTGTTCGAATATTACCATTCTTATTTTTTTTTACATTGTGTGGTTTCGTTTTTTTTTCACATTCCGCTTTAGGCATCCTGTTTTCTCTTAATGTCACTATTGCAGAATATCATTTTTCTCTTAAAAAACAGAATACGGTTTTACCTTGGTATAGATGGAAGTTAACTAAGTATCCATTAGATGAATTTATACACCACATTTTAAACCCGAATCTTATTGGTTTCCCCTTCATAAACTCGGATGTCTACTGAAGTACTTAACCATACTTGCATCGTAATTCAAGTCAGCAGTAGTAATAAAATGCTTAGGATTCTTTCTTTTATCAAATTCATAAATTTTCGTAATTTCCATCCCTTGACATTTTTGTCAGAATCGGCATTGTTGGCAGCACAGTGTAAATACTTCAGGATTGTCTGAAATCTGTTTCGTCTCATCGCATTACTGACTAATTCATTATGAATATCTAGTTTCTAATCCCAGTAATGGCGATTTGATGATACAATATTGTATCCACTGAGAATTAGTGTTCCCACAAAACATTTTAATTGCTCATTGTGATTTGCTGACACCCAGCATCATTTTTTAATCTCATGTATTTGTTCGTTTCTTTACTCAAAAGCTACCATACAGTATTATCAAAAAAAATTCAAAAACATCTACTAGAGAATCACTAAACCTTGAATAATCACCTATCGGAATTTGGATATATCTACCATTTGGTCCATCCTTTTCATCATCTTCCCCAACTCTTTGGATGCAACTTATTATTTCAGCTGGAGCTAATAGCTGCTTTCCTGATAAGTGATGCATGTCACAAATGTCATCTTCATATCCTGACTCGTCATCAGTCTGAAGTTTTGTATCTGGTGGTTCAATAAATATATTTAGGTTATTATTATCTTCCGTTGAAAGAGAAGTAAGTGCGTCCATTGCATCTTGCAAAGAAAATCCTGGCCTGAAATAAAACAGAGCCATTTATGATAAGCAAAGACATGCCCACCCACCCAGCCATTACTTCCCAGTGATGCCGTGTGGCACACTCTAGATTAATGTGCTTTGCTGAGAAACAAAAAAACACGGTGTTAGTTCAAAATATTATTTGTATGAAACTACATACAATGCGCTCAGAAAGTAACGAATAAATTCAGTATTTTCGAAATCGTTAATTTTTGGTTAAAATCCTGCGACCGTTAATTTTTACTTTCTTGCTAAACAAGAAAGTATTGCAGTCGAAAAAAAATTTAAAAAAATAAGTTGCGTTATTTTGATGTTTTACTACTCCCTGAACCCGAAAAAATATATTTTAGAAAATTTTTCAAAATGTCTGTCTGTGTGTGTGACTGTGGTCACTCGCCAGCCAAAACTATACGGACGATTCTAATGAAATTTGAAATGAAGGCATACGAGACATACATGGGGTGAAAATAAGGGTGTTATTTTGAGGGCAAATTTTAAAATGTTAACAGAAGATTGAAATTCAGGTCATCAATAACTCGCATGAAATCCAATTTTTTGCAGTTTTTAAAAGATTCAAAATTGAATATGGCCGCAGTTATAGTCACATATACATTTTTTTGTAGAAATTTATTATATATATATATATATATATATATATATATATATATATATATATATATATATATACAACGTGTCCCAGATAACATTTCCAGCATGGGGATCTCGCTTAATAAAAGATACAGATTTGGTTAAATTAGATGAATTACTCCTAAGGATTAGTGAAATTATAGGACACTCCAATTTCCAAATTTCCATGTATTTTAAGACTTATGGCAAGAAAAGAAAATGTCAAATTTCTTTTTTCTTTGTTGTTTTAAAATAGATAGTACATGTGCTATATCATTGTAAAGAGGATAAAAAACACGATCAATTATTTCAAAGCCGACTTGTTCCATAAGAAAAATTTAATTTAGGGGTTGAAACTAAAAATAGAAAGTGCAAATAAAATCCAAATTGATATTTAAATTCTGCATAAAAAATATCTTAAGAAAGTGCAGATAAAATTTATATGTCTAATATAACAAAAGATATTAAAGAAAAAGAAACTTGACATTTTTCTTTTTCTTGCGATAAGTCTTAAAATACATGGAAATTTGGAAATTGGAGTGTCCTATAATTTCACTAATCCTTAGGAGTAATTCATCTAATTTAACCAAATCTGTATCTTTTTAATAAGCGAGATCCCCATGCTGGAAATGTTATCTGGGACACGTTGTATATATATATATATATATATATATATATATATATATATATATATATATATATATATATATATATTATAATATATATCTATATATATTAATATTATATATTAATATACAATATAATATAATATACATATCATATATATTTTTCTTATGGAACACTATAATTTTTATATTTTTAGATACTATGAGACCAAATAAAGTAAGTTTCTGTTACATCTATACCAAAACTGATCGTTTCTGAGAATTTAAAATATAAATACATATAGTTAATTTAAATTGCTTACCTGTAACATAGAACGCCTATAATTTAAATCTACTGGTTAGCTGAAAGTTAGATACTATACCATATAAAAGTTTTATTTCAAAATTTACAGAGTGGTGAACAAAATTGCTCAAAGTTTAGGCACAATTTTATTGAATAACTTAAAAGTTAAATTGAACCTTTAAGTGGCTTATTTCGACACTGAATTAATTCCCTTTAAAACTATTTAGGTTCCCTATACCTATCTCTTATGCTTGTTACGCAAAGGCGTTTTATATTTTACTTATGAATAATTTCTTTATCAAATGTATATGTAATGAAAAATCTAAAGTTTAGAACATTTTATTGAACGGTTAACAAACTTAAATAGTTAAAGAATTATTATTTTAATAAATGTTCAAAGTTGTGTCCATTATTCTCAATACATAAGCGAACTCTTTTCGAAATGATTGCTGAACCCTGGATAACATATTTGGCATTCATGGAACGAAATGCTCTCTTATGCTTTTTACGCAGAACTGGCGGTTTTAAATATTTTACTATCCCATGAATAATTTCTTTATCGTAAATGTATTGTAATAAAAATCTAAAAATCATTTTATTGAACGGTTAACAAACTTAAATAGTAAAAGAATTATTATTTTAATAAATGTTCAAAGTTGTGTCCATTATTCTCAATACATAAGCGAACTCTTTTTCGAAATGATTGCTGAACCCTGGATAACATATTTGGCATTATGGAACGAAATGCTTCTCTTATTCGTACTTTCATATCGTTAGGTGTCGTTGGCGGTGTATTGTAAACAATATTTTTAATACATCCCCACACAAAATAGTCGAGACATGTTAGGTCCGGAGACCTGGCTGGCCATTCCTGTGGACCTACTCGTCCTATCCATCTATTGTGATATTGCCCATCTAATTCATTCATAACACGTCCATCAAAGTGTGCAGGAGCACCATCTAGCTGCATCCACATTCGTTGACGAATATTAAGCGGAATAGTTTCTAATAGTATAGGCAAATTGTTCCTAATAAATCTAAGAAACATGGCGCCGTTTAATGGCCATCAAAAAGTATGGACCTACCATTTGCGTTCCGATTACTCCACCACACGTTAACACACCATCTGTGCTGGTGATCAAGGGTTCTAAAATATTAGGATTTTCTTCACTGTAGTAGTGAAAGTTATGTCTATTAACTAATCCGTTGTTATGAAAACTTGACTCAAAGCACGTATTCAAAAATTTTCATCATCACCAAACTTTTCTAGAACCCATAAACAAAAATTCAGTCGTCGATCATAATCTCCTTCAGAAAGTTGTTGATGTAGTTGTATGTGATATGGGTAAAATTTGTGTGTTTTAATTATTCTTTGGATGCTCTGTCTGCTTATTCCAGTTGCTTCATGTATTTTTCAGTGACTTGTTTGAGGGTCTTCTACCAGAGATTCCATCACTAAATATTCATTTTCCTCATTTCCGGTAACCGATTTTTGTCGTTATGGCTTAGTATAAGACACACTGCCTGATCTTCGGAAAAGCTGCAACAACTTTTCCAATGAACGCTTATTAGAATGATGCCTGTTAGGATACCTTTGGACATATACTCTTGACGCTAAAAAACAGTTTTCTTCACACTGACCGATTACCAAGATCATATAAATTCGTTCTTCCTGGGGGTAAGTTCTCAATTTAACTAATGAAATGTAACAATCTCGAAAAACAATTTTAAACTACTTTAAACAACGATAATGGTTTGACTAACAAGTAGCGTCACTGTCAAATCATTTTTTCGAAATAATTAACGCCATCTTGACCAAAGCCTACTATTATTACAAAAATAGTAGGATAGGTATAGCAGATAAAAAGTAAAATATACAAACGCCGTTTGCGTAAAAAGCATAAGAGATAGGCATATGGAACCCTAATATAGTTTTAAAGGGAATCTAATTCTGCGTCGAAATAAGCCACTAAATACGGGGTGTTCCATTTAACTTTAAGAAGTTATTCAATAAAATGTGTGCGTAAACTTTGGAGCAACTTTTTTCACCACTCGGTATAATTTTGAAATAAAACTTTTATATGGTAGTATATCATAACCTTTCAGCTAACCAGTAGATTTAATTATGAGCAGACCGTTCTATGTTACAGGGTGTAAGCGATTTTTAAATTACAATATGTATTTTTATATTACTCAAAATTTCTCAGAAACGATCAGTTTTAGGTATAGGAAGTGTAACAGAAACTTACCTTTATTTGGTCTATAGTATCTAAAAATATAAAAAATTATAGGGTGTTCCATAAGAAAAAATATAACGTTGATATGTACTTTATTTTTGTGCCACTCTGTATATTCAAAAATAATTTTGGAATATGCTCCTCAAGAACCCACATATGGCTGTGCTAAAAATTATTTCCCAACCCTTTTCATTTCCCGTAGAAAAACCGAGGCGAATGTGGTAGGTCACCCTGTATATGCAGGGTGAGTCAGTTTTTTGTAGACAAACTTTAACAGGAGATAGTACATATGTTTCTAAAAAGAAAAGTTCCTATAAACATATGTCGTAGAAGGCTTCGTTTCCGGGATACAGGGTGTTGAATATAATTTTTTTTTCTCAAATTTTCATTATCTCATAAACGAATGGTTAGATTTTTTCATGTTGGGGGGATAATGTCTATTAATTAAGGGGCATAAAACAAGCGATAAGAATGTTCACAAACTTGCACAGTGGCGGAGTGGAGGGGGTGCTCAACCCTTTCATAAACAGAACTTCTACCCAATGACTATTTTTAAAAAACTGTTATTTTCATTATCTACATACAGTTTAACAAAATAATGTACCTTCTTCTGTTTCGAAATTCCTGTGCGTTTCCGAGTTGTTTTGATTTTTAGTGTTTGATGTGGTACTAAGTTAAGTAATGTGCTTTATGTGAATAATTGAATATAAAGTTTTAATAAAAAGATATAATAAAACATTTAGAGCCACTTTAGTACCTAACGATCGTTTCTTTAAAATTTCAAATACATTTTCATTTATAAATAGGTAGGTTATCGGTTTTTTTTTTAGTATCCATTGTTATTATCCTCGTATAAAAAGAAATGCATAATTATTATTGTTATGCGGTCAATACTTTCTGTATAATTATGTATGTATCAATTTCGCCATAAACATGTATGTAGTTTTTAAGTGAGATTCTAATAAGTTATAGACCGCTGCTCACTTGCTCTCATTAAAGAGCCGCCACTGTATCAAGCCAAACTCAAATAAAAGACTTTTGTAAATTGAAATCTGTTTAGTACACTAATTTTAACAATCCTTATTTATTATTGTAACAGTACTTAATTAATAATTGTGAAATTGATAAGAATTCTTAGCAATAACGATTTATAAATAAATAACAATAACACTAGTATAATAAAATTAGACACTTTGTTCAAAATGTAAACCGTTCTTTTCAATACACATTTCACAGCGACGTCTTAAGTTAATTAAATGTAGTGTTTACATTTAAGAACTCTAAAGGTTCACTAAGCAGGTAGACGCTATTCAAAACTGCAGAAATCTCACGCCATAAATTAATTACCAAGTATTGAAAAGTACTGATTATCGTCATTAATATTGTATGTACGACAATTTAAATTAGGGGGCAATTAGGTAGTAATATTACAATAATCTTTACAATAATAATTGTATATAAATGACAACAGTTCATATTTAAAGTATTTATTTCAAATTAAGAAACAAATGACAGGTTTTTGTTTAGTTGCTATGAAAATTACTATGAATTGCACTAATTGTAACATTAATTATAATTCTTATAAGTAAATCGTTCTCTGTAATAGTTACAAATTACAGCTTCTTTTTAAACGTAAACAAAAGAGTCTAATCACTTAAATCCTTATATAAGTTAATTAACAGCAATTCAACCAAATTTTTTAAAAAAATTTGGAAACAATTTAAATATACTGTAAAAGATAAGTATGAAAAAGGAATTATTATTAAATTAAATTAGTGATGCCGGATGTTTATTACCCAATCTAACGTTATTTTTTAATATTTTATTTACCCTAGAGATTAGCGGAAGGTTTTTTGAAACACCCTGTATATTTTATAACAGTGAAATAATTATTACATGATTTGTACATTCGTGCGTGTTGAATTAATAAACATACATCATATTACGTGTAAAATTTCGGAATCAATCGGATCTTCAACAGCACTAGTATTATAACCAAATAAAGCATGATCACTCTTGAAACTGCAGTTTCCGTAAGTTTTGACGTCAGCTTCCCGTTTTAAAATCAATTTTTCAGGAGAAGGCACTATATTCATTTGCACTGGTTCATTGATACGTCCCGGATCATCAGTGTAATTGATTGGAATTGCATCGTGTACCAATGAGTTACGCAACGTATTCATAAAACTCTTTTTCGCAAAATGCATAGCACAAACAGTTTTCTTATTAAGTTCTTTCAGGTCTAATCCAAGAAGATTCATATTTCCACAGTTCTCGAGCCACTTATTACTTCTCACCGAATCAAGAATAAAACGGAAAAAAACTCAACTTTGATTAAAAGAAACAAGTGTACATTTTATTTTTAGAGTATATAATTTTTTAATAGATATTAAAACGGCTAGTTTAGTGCAGTAATACAGTTTCGGTTGAAGTTTTGTATATTTTTAATATTAATTCACATAATTTATATATGTTTCAATAATTCAATAATCTATTGATTTTTTTGCTTTAGCATGATTTATGTTTCTGTAGATCGATACCTACAATTTAACTTTTCGTCATTCACCGCTTAAATCTAATTCAACCATATGTAAACTTTCAACAGTAATTACGAAACCTTATTATTAATTTTATTAAATACATAAATAAAAAGTTTACCTCGAATAGGATTTGAACCTACGACATCCACTTTATCATTCTATTTATGGAATTAGCAAAAGTACTTATTTACATTTTTGTTAACGCGCTAATGGGTTTTATATTTATTTCAAAATACCATTTTCACCCAGGTAAAGGCACAACCATTTGTTAACCGGATTGTTAATCCGCCTTATTTTATTAACAGAACATAAAACTTAATAAATCGATTTTAGTATGAATTCCTTGTTCAGTTTAACAATTGAAAAATTTCAACAAAAAAATTACGTGTGAAATATAAAAGAACCAATTATGATAATTATAAATCATTTTGATCTTTCATATTAATTATTCTACGTTAGGGATGGGGGGAAGTACCACACGAAAACTTCAAATTCATGTATTGTCTTACTCCATAAAAACAACAAATTAGTAAAGACTTTTTTTATATGCTGCTTTTTACAAGAGAAACCATTTTATAAATACCCACACAATGCAATTCTACCTAAGTTACTTTAGTTATTTAAAGAGCGATTATGTTGTGTATGAAACAACCAAATTAAATAACAAAACGAAAACGACCATTCCTTTGTAGAATTCTAAATGTAACACATTGCTAAATAAACAAACGTCATAAAACGGTATCCTTTCCAGCAGGTAATCGTGGAGATTATGTGACAACGCTGTGTCAACAGCAATGAAGAAATTTGTGGAAAACGGTTCAATTCTAAAATGAATTAGTTTGGTTAGTCGAGTACTAGAGGGCCGATGCTAGCGCCCAAAAGCGGTCTACCAACTTTGACGTATACGATATTTAACACGAACATTGCCTCTCTTCCCCGTTATACACTCTTTGCTACTAGTATAGGAGATATGAATTTTCAAATATTTAATATTGATATTGTTATAACTTTCTAACTATTTTGGTTACAAACTTGGGATTTTGGAAATAAACTTTGTTCATTTGCGCTAATGAAATGATATTGTCCTGATGAAAACACTACTTCCGGTTTTTCCGGAAATTGAAAACATTCCTTATATTGCTGGTATAACATACACAATACACTTTACTAGATATACTAGGGTGATCCTGGCGCAATTTTGATAATAATAATAATACACCTTCCCGTACAGATTGTCTACATCAAGGTCAATGGTTTTCAAGGTCAATGTCATCGTACACATTGTCCGCATCGAAGTATATTCCTGAATGTACATGGTTTTTCAATGTCAAGGTCACCATATACATTGTCTACATGAAAGTATATTCCTCAAAGTTATTGAAGTAGCCAGATTTGAAAAAAGTCACTAGAAAAGTCACCAGATTAGTTTTAAAGGTTAAGGTCACAGACACACTTCAAACATCAAAGTCAATTAGAATTTTCAAGGCCAAGGTCGCTCACATTGCTTACATATTCTTCAAGGTCATCCTTGCACATACGCTCTCCCACTTTAAGGTCGAAGCGTCCAAGTAGATGGTTTTTCAAGATCAAGGTCATCATACACATTCCATACATCGAAGTATATTCCTCAAGCTCATTGAAGTAACTAGATTTGAAAAAGGCACTAGAAAAGTTACTAGATTGGTTTTCAAGGTCATTGACGCTCCCGTACAGATTGCCCGCTTCAAGGTCATATGGTAGGAAATGGTCACTCTCATTGTCAAGGTTAACGTATACACACCGCTTCAAGGTCTTCTTAGGATTTCAAGGTTACGTGATCAACCTTCTCGGTATATAGGGGGATGCTCTTCCACCAAGAAATCAAGGTCGATTCTAATTAAAATTTTGATGGGAAATTTCAACGTCCATTAATATTTTCAAGGTCGCGCTCCTATTAATTCTAGGAAGTCCATTGACCTCTTCCTCAATCCCTGAGGTGTTATTACAATTCTCAAGGGGTAGCATACAGACTGTTGTCTATGCTAAGCATGTTTCAAAGTAATCAAGCAATTCTTGGAAGTTTACTTTGTAAGGTCACGCCCCTAGCAAAGTGCATTGACCTCAAGTGGCTCCGTTTCCCAAATACAGATAGACGTTTCCCAAAAAAACAGAGAATCTGTTTCGCAACACAGGTAACCGTTTCCCCCATTTCAAAGTCACACCTCTGAGAAAAAAACAAAGGCGATCCATAGTTCTGACCGAGTTAGGGTCATAATTCCTAAAAGTAGATCGTTATGTAGCTACCCCCACCATTTCAGGCTCAATTCTGGAAAATAAATTTTCAAGAATAAAGGCGATGCATTGTAAAAGCCGCTGCTTCAAGGTCTATGCTTAACAATTTTCAAGGTCACACCACTGAGGAAAGAACGAAGGCGATCCATTGTTCCGTTTTATTTATTATTTGTTTCTCACATTCTATTTCCTTCAACTGATTTTCTTTTAATGTGATCACGACACATCATCATTTTTCCTAATAGGTGTTTTCATCGCTTCATTATATTGTATACTAGCCATACATTCAGCTTTACTTAAAGCTTTCATGTTAGGATCTGAGATCCTTTTACTTTGAGACATTGTTCAAGACTTCTTAGAATTTCAAGGTTACGCGATCAACCTTCTTGTTTGTCAAGGTCACACGTTCAGGATTCAGTTGGGGGTATAATGGGGATGCTCTGCCACCAAGAAACCAAGGTCGATTCTAAATAAAATTTTGCTGGGAATTTTCAAGGCCAACGTTCATTAATCTTTTCAAGGTTACGCCTTCCATAAATTCTCGGAAGTTCATTGACCTCTGTCTCAAGCCCTGAGGTGTTATTACAATTCGCAAGGAGTCATACAGATTTTTGTCTATGCTAAGCATGTTTCAAGGTCATCAACAAATTATTGGAAGTTTACTATCAACGTCACGCCTACAGCAAAGATCATTGACCTCAAGTGGTTCCGTTTCCCAAATACAGATAGACGTTTCCCAAATACAGGTACAATTTTCAAGGTCACACCTCTGAGAAAAGAACAAAGGCCGAGCTAGGGTCATAATTCCTAAAATAGGTGGTTATCTAGATACCCTCACCATTTCCGGCTCAATTCGCAGAAATCAATTTTCAAGAACAAATGCGATCCATTCTTCAGCCGACGCTTCAAGGTCAAAAGTTGTTTTGCTCAAGGTCATCATACACATTGCCTACGTATATTCCTCAAGATCACACAGCAATTCTTGGCTAACCTAAGGTGTCAATTCTCAGGGGTATTAAATAGACTTTTCAAGGCGTGGGGGATTCTACCTTTCAGGGTCACCCAAGCAATTCTTGGCTGAGTCAAGACGTTAATTCTCAAGGTCGGGGTATCGTACAGGTTCTCGTTGTCTATGCTAAAATGTGAGTCAAAGTTCTTGTATTGGCAAAATTGTAATAAAAAGAATATGCTTACAGTATGTGGATTCATAATGCTACTGTCCTAAACCACCAGGATGAGGTAGTTCTCCTAAGAACCGGATCCAGTTCCCAAAGACAGATAGCTGTTTCCCAAATCAGGGGAGCCGTTTCGATTCCCGTTACCGTCTACCTTGCATGAGGTTTTTTCAGGGGGTTTTCCTCATACACATATTGCGGCATGGTCACTGTGTATACGCACACCACGTGCGGCTACTTAGGTGAATGCTGGGGTAGTATTTTCCACCTCAGAACCCTAATTTCGTTCCTTCCGATCCTATCCTACCACACCCATCCTTAATCCCACCATGCATATGTACGTAATGTATGTGTGTATGCTGGGAATCCATGATTGTGGCTGAAGGAGCTCGGAAAGCTCGAGGGAGGGAATGAAATACATGGCCTTTTCCTTTTTTTCCAACACAGGTAACCGTTTCCCCCACCATTTCAAGGTCACACCTGTGAGGACAAAGGCGATCCATTGTCCAAGTAATTCTTGGCTGAGTCAGGGTCATAATTCCTAGAAATCTCCTGTAGGGCTATCAAATATATGGTCAATAGCTAAAATGTATTGGTACCAATTTTCAAGTCCTAGAAATCAACCTGCAGGGGTATCGCGATATATGACCGGTAAAGGTATGCTCTTCAAGGTCACGTATGCTATAGGGTCCACTTTATAGTTTTCAAGGCCATTGCGTACACACATTGCCTGCGTATATTCTTCAAGGCCAGGTATAGTGATCCACTTATTAATTAATTAAGGAAAACCCGCATGTGCATTAGGTCACGTACACTTTCCCTGCATATTCTTCAAGGCCATGCCACTGAAAAATCAATTTTAAAGGACAAAGGCGATGTTCAAGCAATTCTGGTCGGGTTAGGGTCATAATTCCTAGAAGTCACCTGCATGAGGTATTCAAATAGACTTTTCAAACTGTGGGGGATTCTACTTTTCAGGACCAGGTTAGGACCATGTGCTGAGAAATGTTCAAGGTTAGATTTAGTAGCATTCCTAATCAAGGTCACGAGTAGGATACTAATCCGACTTTGTCACGAGAAACCAATTTTCAAGGTTAAGCTAAACGATAGGGTAAGGTGTTCCTGTATTAGTGCTCTTCAAGTAGCGAAATAAGCATGGATTTGCGTAGCTTAATACTAAGGTTCCAGCTACCCCAACCATTTAAATATCAAGGTCACAATCCTGAGAAATCTAAAAATAAAATGTTCGTGGTTAAAGGTGATAAAGTCACGCTATTCTAGGCTCTTTTGTTGTTGTGTCTGCATATCCAGCATCAGGCTCAAAGAAGTCATAGGTTGATTCTGAACGAATTTATCAAGGTCAGGCTGATTTTGCCCAAGTCAATACCATGTGTTAATTCCTCGAAATCGAATGCCACCTGTAGGGGTATCCCGATCTTACTCGATAGTAATGTAAGGGTCAAATCTTGACAGGAAATTTTTACCAAGCAATTCCTGCCATCGCTTCAAGGTCAAAGTTTATTCTTAGAATTGTCATTTAAGGTGCGAGCGATCCTTGATAGTAACGTCCTTTTCGCTGGAAATGGTCACCAAACAATTCTCGATTGAGTCAAGATCATGTATTCAAGGTCACGAAGCAAATTGTCAAGGCCACACTGCTCAAGCAATTCTTTTGTATAAGCCTTAGAAGTTATTACAATTCCTAGAAATCACTTTTCAAGGTTGTCTGCGAGGGTTTCCTTAGAAATCGGTTCCCAGGGCTAACCGTAAGGGTATTTTATAATGGGTTAAGTTCATTAAAGCTGTGAGTCGTCCATTGAAGCTTTATAAGGTAACATCCTTTGATGGGAAATTTTCAAGATCACCAAACAATTCTTGGGATTTAGTGGAGTCAGGGGCATATGTTAATTCCTAGAAATCAATTTTCAACGTCACCTACAGGGGTATCATATTACAATTCAAACAAATTGTTCATGGCTAAATGGAGTCAAGGTCAAAATTTACTGGTATCAATTTTCAAGGCCACCTGAAGGAGCAATTCTTAGATATCTAAAGGGTTCACGGAATAGGTGTTTGTTAAAAAAAGGTTGTTGTCTATGCTGAAAGGTAAGTCAAGGGTTCCTGTATTGGCGCTCATCAAAGTCAAATAGCAAAATAAGGATGACTGTTCCCCCACCATTTAAATTTCAAGGTCACACCCCTGAGATTTTCAAGGTCAAAGGTGATAAATTTTTCTTATATAAATCAGTGTGTTGAGATCAGTCGGTTAGTAACTTGTTAAACATGGAATTAACAGCGTTAAACCAAAGCACCTATAAAGCAAACTATAAAAATGTAAGTGACCTGAAGATCTCGAAAAAATATAAAGTTATTAATGCGACAGTAATTAATACGAAGTATGGTGAACGTACAGTGTTGGAAGCAGAGGAGTTTAAATGTGTATTACCTCAGCGCTTTTACGACTATTTCAAAGAAGAAAATCGAATTGAAGAATTTAAAACGCTGCTAAATACAAGGGATGTGTTCATGGGTAGTCTGGGTGCAGTCGGAAAAACAACAAACATAACATTTAGTGTCCCCAACCATACGTAAACATGATTTAACTAGAATCATTTCATATTTATCGTCGGAATAGGAAAAATGAGCTTAATTGACACAATATACAGGGTGTTCGTGTCAAAGGGAAACTTATGCATCGAATTGCGTTATTCAATTAAAGTACATTCAAGATGTTATAAATGCTAAGTATAATATTAATTCACATAACACTGTATGGAAATATTGTACTATCATCATGCTTATCTAATGTATAGCATTTACTAAAAATAAAGTTTTTGTGATCATAATTTAGGTACTAATACCCCACCCTATCCATGTAGGTCAACAATTTTAGCATTCCTTGCAGGTTAAATTCTTGGAAACAGCAAATAAGTGTTCCCATTTGCTCAATTCTAACAAGAGAATCAGTTCATGGAAACCAGAAGAATGATGGGAATGTTGTCTATGCTAATAACAAGGTTCTTGTATTGACTAAATTGTTGTTTGTAATAATAAAAAGATTATGCTTACGTGGGCTACTATGATCCTAACCGCCAGGATTTTCCCCAAGAACTAGATCCTGTTCCCAAAGACAGATAACCGTTTCCGAAAACAAGGGTGCCGTCACTCAACACAGGTAACCGTTTCCCCCCAGAAAATACGCCAAATGGCTCATTGATCGTAGCTGAGGCTAAATTGAACTAGGCTGTGCACGGTCAAAACCATTTCTTAGAAATCCATTTATCTCAGAAATCTAAACATAGAATCAGCTCTTGAGTGGTTAAATTTTATTCCATCTTCTTAGAAATCTCAATTCGTGGAAATATGAAGGTTGTATCCTAGTACAATTCTTAGAAATCTGAAAGTAGGTCAAGGTACTGATAGAACTAGTTTTTATATTATAGAAAAAGCTGGATAATCCGCTTAAATCACCTACTTTAGAGTATTTTTTATGGGTCAATGTACTGATAGGGGGTAGTTTCTATATTATGGAATTATAGATACTGAGTCAACGAGGATTATGATACAGGGGTGCTTTTGACAAATTCTGAAACGTGTTCGAGAAAAATGACGTTTTGTGTTTGAAAAAGCTGAACTTAGAATGGTAAATTCTGCGCGGCTTTTAAGAAGAATGACATTTTGTGTTTGAAAAAGGCAGGAATAAAAAGTAGTGTTGGAAACCATGATTGAGTATCAAGCTTAGAATGCGAATTTTTGGTATAAAAGCCATTGTGTGTGTACAAGAATCAGTATACTTTTGATTAGCAGAAATGACGAAAGTAGTAATACGTAAGGTAGAAAGAGAAAGTAAAAAAAATGCAGTAAGTGTGGAGGAGCGAAAGAAGAGATTGGAGACGTTAATGAAGCAAGTAAAAGAAGTAAACTCGATTTGGAGTGTTATATACTGAAAACAAAAATGACGAAGTTGTGTATTAGCAAGGAGGTATATGTAAAAATAGTGTAGTAAAGTAGAAGCATGAAAGGTTGGGAAGTATGTGGAACGTATAATGTTGGAAACAGAGGAGTTTAAATGCATATTACCTAAGCGCTTTTACAAGTATTTTAAAAAACAAAAACGAATTTAAAACGCTGCTAAACACAAAGGATGTGTTCAAGAGTAGTTCCGGTGCAATCGGAAAAACAACAAACATAACATTTAATAATACCCAACCATGCTTTAACTAGAACCATTTTACAGAACTGTACAAAGAGTGTGTAAAATGTTATAAGTATCTCACAATTATATGTATGAAGTTTAAGGAACTGTATTGTATAATTAAAAAATAAAGACTTTAAGTGTTGTGAATATGTTGTTCTTTTAAGTTAAAGAGACGTAGACAGTAAAATAACTACAAAAAGCTTTTGTAGTACCTACTGGTTTTCGGTATTTTCTTCTCCAACCCATAAAGGTTAAACCGTTATTGATTGTCTCTGCGGGTCTATGTTTGGGCGCGGGAACTTTTTGACAAACATCTAGTCATTAGTACAGAATACTACCGTCCTAGGATGTTTACCGATATCGACCTTCTACCTCCAAATGAGAAGGCGATACATATTATGTACTTTCAGCTATCGTAATACTGAACTAGGAAATTGTAATCTCCCATCAGGAAATAGAATCCCTGACGTACGTTGAAACTGGCTTTAAAGAGGCGAAATTTTTTTTTTTTTTTATAATTGTGGACCTGAACAGGCTAAATAAGGCCTATCGTGCTAAAGCACTCAGGAACACTTAGGAGGATGGATAGAGGGATAATGAATTGCCAATAGATGCCTATGAACAGCTACCTTAAATTTTCTCATATCATAACTTAGAGGAAAACAGGAACTAGGGAGATCATTCCAGAGTTTAGAAGCCGTGTAGAAAAATGTGGATTGCGCCCGTTTGGTACGACAAGGGAGATTTGTACTGCATACTGATGATGTGAATGAGCGAACAGTGTTTCTCGCAAAGATAGCCGGAGATGGTATCAAAGAATGTAATTCACCAGCACAATAGCCGTTGTAATAACGATAATACAAAGAAAGAACTGAAACCATCCTTCTATGCTCAAGGGACTGTATGTGAGAAGTTAAGGACGGGTCATTTATAAGCCTAATCGCTCTCTTTGAATACGATCAACGATATCGAGAGCGTATTGGGGAGCACTAACCCAAAGGTGAGAATTATATTCCAGATGAGGCCGAATTTGGGCCTTATACAGCAAAAGGAGTTGTCGAGAGGTAAAGTACTGCTTAGATCTGTACAAAAGCCTATTTTACAAGCAGCTGTTTTGGTAGCTGACAGAAGATGGTCAACTCATGAGAGATTTGAAGATACAGTCATACCCAACAGAGTAATAGAGTCTGAAAACTTAAGAACTGAGCCATTCATACTTACAACAGGAAATGATCGATCTTTTTTGGCGGACATAAGGCAACACTGAGTTTTGTTAGCATTAAATTTAACTAGATTATTGCTTCCCCATTCGAGAATACGTTGAATGTATTTGTTGATTGAATTTGCCATTTCAGCTTTAATTTCTTGATTTGACATAGAAGGTGGATTATCACTATGAGTAGACTGAGATGAACTACAGTGAAGAGTGCTATCGTCAGCAAAGCAATGGATGGGGTTAGTTGTTAAAGAAATAAGGTCGTTTATGTA